>JANHGN010000312.1:33995-47585 GCA_024605025.1 Megaceryle maxima
GGTCAGGAGGATCCCACTTGGCTCAGCTCGGGTCTTACATCTTCCTCCTCTCTTCTTCACTGGCCGGCATCCGTGGGGGTCTCTGTCCATTCTGCCTTCAATCCCAACCTGTGTGTGCCTGAATCCAGCACCAGAATCCAGCTCCTGAAACCAGTTCCCATCTGCTGCTGGGCCCAGTCTGGGACTCTCACGGTGCCTGCTCCACAGGATCAGTGGTGACAGTGACGTAATTACCATTGGAGGTTTGGGTTTGATACTGGTCTTGGATCTATTTGTGTATATTCCATTTTTATTGTTATTTTCATTGTCATTCAAGCTGTTCCAGTTCCCTTTTCTAACAGCTGAGTCTCTCTCCCTTATCCCCTTTCCCTTCCCTCTGGGGAGGGAGGGGGGTTAACAGAGAGTGGCTGTTCTAAGTCTAGCGGGCTGTCCTGACCCTGAACCCTGTCAGTTGTCATCTGCCTGCTGCTCACCCCATGTCGTGCCCTCCCACTGCTACAACAAAGCTCCTGGAGCGAGCAGAGGGAAGAGGGTAACACAGGCTGGGGGAGCCGGATGGCTTCGCGCTGCTGAGCTTGCAGGGGGATGGGGAGGGGGCTCAGAACACGGCACAATTCTGCACAACCCCTCTTTGGTTTGTCGATGGCCTCTTCAACAAGAGCTATTCCTGGAAGGGGACTGTGTAATCTGCAGATGCAACACGTTTGGAAGAACCTGCTGGGTGAAGATTATTTACCAAAGGCAGCAGGGTGAGCACCTGCTTTGTTCCGGGTTGCGTTTTGGGTTGGGGTTTTTTCACAAGAAAATAAGAAATAAAATGCGTGGTCGTGGGCGAGGGGACGCATCTTACAATGGAAGCTATTTTCAGAAACTTCTGAGATAGCCACTATGGGAAAGAAAAAAAACATCATGGAAAGACAGAGAGAAGCATTCCATTCCCTCTGGTCCAAACTGACACGGTCCATTTGGGGTTTCAGCTTTTCAGTGCTTCTTCTTTTTTTAACAAATTCAGAGTCTCTTCCGAACAGAAA
This sequence comes from Megaceryle maxima, assembly GCA_024605025.1. NCBI lineage: Eukaryota > Metazoa > Chordata > Aves > Coraciiformes > Cerylidae > Megaceryle > Megaceryle maxima. The sequence goes on from JANHGN010000312.1 coordinate 35,027, forward strand.
TATAAAGTAGAATCTTTCTAAATATTGTAACTTCTTCAATGTTTTTTACTTCATTCTTGGGGAATGACTTTTTAGTTGGTAGCATAATTTAAAATGTTTTGCTCAACCTAAATATGAGTCTTCCAAAGGGAGAAAAAAAAAAAGTTAATCTAAAAATATTACCCTGCCTCTAAAAATAAAGTCATGTCTCATTCTTTCCCTCACAAAATGTGTTTCAGTCTCCCACAACCTGTCGTCGAGCACTCTCTCCACTCACACTCCAGGTCCACACAGGCACAGCAGAGCTCACCCCCCACTTCACCTCCCCACCGCTGAGTGCTGGTGGGGCTCCTGCCACTCCACATTCAGTATTTACAGAGCAGACGTTCTCGGATGTCACTCTCATCTCCTTTCATGCCCAGGAGAAAGAAACAGGCAGGACTCATCTAAGTGAGATTAGAGGTCTGCTTAAGGAGGATGCGGCACCTGAAAACCTTGCAGCACAACGCCTTAGGTGGAGGAAAAGGTCCACATTGCTTAAATAAATGATATCTAAAATTTAAAAATCTTCAGAACTCCAGTTCCCACCTCCTTCTCCCTCTCCTTCACAGACCTGACATAATAAATTGCCATTTCCAGAGGATGTGTAGTTAAAGATCTTGGAGAACAGTGATTTTGGTATATAGTGAATGTTAATCTATTCCTTTCCTAACACATCAGTGTCTGTGAATTTTAAATGAACTGTATTAAATATTGATTTCCTATAGTTCTAACTGCTCCTGAAGGGTGGTGTGTCCTGAGGTGATTCGCAGAAGCGACAGCACGTTTGCTCAGCCAGCCCTTCCCCACCCTCCTCTCCGTCAGGCGTAGGGCGCAGAGCACGGTACAGCACCGGGAGGGGCTCCCGGGGTGTTCGAGGTGCCCTGCTTTCTAACCCCTAAGTGCCACCACCTTTAAGCAGCTCAGTTCACTCATCTGCTCCACAGACTGCTTCTGTCTGTACAACGGGAATACAAATAATGAATCAGACGTAACTTGTGTTTGCAGAGCTGGCAGCATCAACAGCGAAGGGTAGTTAATATTATTCCAGCAGATTTCACATTGGGAGCAGAGTATTTTTTTCTACACTGTTCTGCACTTGAAGAGTCAAAACACAGCACGGCTGCTGGTGCAGGACAGCCCCTGCCAGACCCATGGTGCTCGAATGCCCCATGCCCCAGGCTGCCTATGAGTGGGCAGCGTACGTGCTATTGCTGGAGCAGGGACTCTCAAAGTGTAGCTAATCTACTGAAAGTGGAGGCAGGATGAGACGTTGCACTTTATTTATTGACTAATTTCAGCCTCTTTCTGTGATCATTACCCAAACTGTTCCTTCCTTTAAATCAATTGAAATTGCTCTGTCATTGCAAACTGGAACCGATGCAAATTCCCTTTTCCTGTTCATCCAGCTTTCAAGATTTAAAAAAAAAAACAAACCAAAAAAAGACAACATAAAGCAAGAAAAAAAGAAAACCTGGGGAAAATGGTAGCAGGGTTTTTTTTGTGTGCATGTACAGGAAATAATCTACCTTTGGTTTAAACCCTGAGAGTCCCCTGGCTGTGTGCAGAGACAGCAGCTGGCTCCAGCTCCGGTGAGCCGAGCGCGCACAAGCGCTGCCCTTCCAGAGAGGGGATTGTCCCCGTGCCCGTGGGCAACGCTGTCGGGAGAGCTGCTCTAGCTGGAAAGTCACTTCCCACTTGTTCTTCTCTGCATGAAAGCTAAATTGAAAATGATGTCTGAGGAAGTTCTGCTGCTGAAAGGTTATTGTCACCTTCAGAGGGAGAAGGGAGGAACTGGAGAGTGTGACACTTCTCTGGCTCAGGGTATGAGTCTTTCTGTTCTGACAATACAGCACAAGCTCCAGAAGTCTCACATCATCAGAGAAATTAAAGATGGAATTTGTTGGCTGGGAACAAAACAAGTTGCTTCTTAAAGGCCATTTTTCCAGGGGTTTCTACGCTCCAGCTTAGTGTGAAGCCAGCAACAGAACTTCCCTACCTACTGTCCGTGTGCAGAATTCAGCTGGACCTACGGTCCCCAGGAAAGGTAACCAACAGGGTTTCACACCCTCACCTGCTGCAAGATGCTGGGCCCACCCTGCTTCTTTCCCACTGTGGCATCCTTGAGGATTTGGGGATGTCTGGAAGTCTCTGGTAAAACATCTAAATTTTTTGCCCGCCATCACTTTGCATCAACCCAAAGGTACATTCAGAAATTTCCACATCCCCTTGGCAGGTTCACACTGCTCGCGGGTTTTTCCTTTCAGCAGCATTCCAAGTCCTGCTGAATTGCTCGGTCAGGTCCTAGGCCAGAGCCCAAGATCATTGACTCCTGTTGGTATTGCTGCCTGCTGGGCTCACAGGTGAGAGAAAGGAGCTGCCATAAAGCATCCTCAGAGCTTGGTCGGGCAGCTTTTGCCAGGTTTATGGCAGCGTGTGCTCTGCTTTCCCTGGGCACTCAGCACTGGGAGCCTCCCTCCAGAAAGCCCATCATCCACCGGTGTGGAAACACCTTCTGTCAGGTGGGAGGGGGGTGTTTAAGCACCTGGACACAGTGAACTGCAGCAGAATTCCCCAACTGGTTTTCCAGCCATCGACACAGGGCATGACGTAGCTCCCAGGAAATATTATTGGAAACAGTGTGAAATAGCCCAGGGAAGCTTTTCATTACCAGGTTTGCATCTGGACGAGACACTGTCTGTCCTTCTGCAGCCGCTCTGGAGAAGCCAAGCAGCACACAAAGCAGAGCCGAGCTCCTCGGCTCACACCATGGGCAGCTGCCTTTGGAACTGCACTGTGGGCACCAGGGAAGCCTCTCACTGCAGCTCAGACCACGACACTGGGTTTTGAAGAGATGCACTACGCAAATCTTCAGCAGACTCCTTCCGGGTTTCCCACCCGTTACCTCAAATTCCCATACAGATCTGGGAAAAATGATCTCATGCAGTTATTTCCTGACCATTAGAGCCACAGATGGGGAGCTGGAACTGAAGTATCCAAGATGATATCTGCTTCCCATTCACTCCTGTGATGTATAAATCAAGAAACAATTAATTTCTTCTACTTTCTTAAAAAAAAAAAGAAAAAAATTACCCAGTTAAAGTGGATTATTCAAAGTTTTTAGTTTAAAAACCTGGTTTTAAGTTGTCTCTAAAGCAAATGATGTGCTTGTTTCTGGCAAACTGCCAGGGCTAAATTAGTTTGATACATTTAATGCAACTGCAAGCTAATAGGCAGCCTGGTCTGCTGTTGAACCGATGCAATCTTTTAAATGTTTAATCAAGAAGCAAAATTAGGACGTAAAAATCCATCGCTTCGAGCATTGTTTTTCTTCTAAGGAAGCAAGGAAAAATTTAAAAACCCCTCTGCCAGGGCAGCACTTTCTGGGATGCTCAAGGCATCTTTCTTTGGTCCAGAGGATACAGCGGTGGAGAATCAAACAGACTGGGAGAGAAGGGCACAGCAGTGCCGGCGGCTGGGGAGGACGGGGCCAGGAGAAGATGGCAGCAAAGACTCTGTCACGGATCTGTCTCTGTATGTGGAACACCCACAGCCACAGCCACACTCACACATGCAGCTCCCTGCAGCCCGCAGCAGGGCTCAGGGCTACCCGGTCTACCCAGTCTCCAGCCCAAGCCTGCTGCATCCCTCAGGAGTCAGGCCCTGGCCTTGCCCCATCCTGCCCAGGCAGCAACATTCACGGCCAGCCCTGTGCCCCCCTGCACCATTAAAATGTTGGGCTCCCACAAAGATGCCACAGTGATTATTATACCCAGAACCACTGCGGTTGGAAAAGACCTTTAAGATCATCAAGTCCAACTGTTACTGAACTCCACCAGGGCCACTACTGCACCATATCCCTCAGCACCACATCTGGATGGCTTTTAGATACATCCAGGGATGGAGATTCAACCGCCTCCCTGGGCAGCCTGGGACAGTCTTGGAGAACCCTTCTGGTAGAGAAGTTTTTCCTCATGTCCAACTTAAACCTCCCCTGGTGCAATTTGAGGTGATGCCCTCTTGTCCTGTCAGTTGTGACTCGTAACCTCCTGTCAGGGAATTGTAGAGAGTGAGAAGGTCTCCCCTCAGCCTCCTTTTCTTCAGACTGAACGACCCCAGCTCCCTCAGTTGCTCCTCATCAAGACTCATTCTCAAGATCCTGGAGCAGGTTAAAATGCTGGAGCTCTCGGAGCCCAGCTGCACTGCCTGGCCCTTACCCCTCTGGTCCTGGATCTCTCTATAGTTTAGCCAGAGCAGGGATTTTTCTTGCCTAAGAGGTATCACCACATTATTTTCTTCTCCCTCTCACACATGACAAGAAAAGTCCTGCCTCCTCCAGCAGCAATACAACAAAGCAAGAACACAGCTAATATTATACTCCCAATCCTCCCCTAACTCCTTTCAAATGTTTGCCGAAGCCCAAGGGAAGTTTTGTCTTTTTAGAAAACATATTAACAACACGTGAGCTTTGGTACATCCCATGTGGAACCCCAGGAGAGCAGCCTAAATGTTTCTCAGTCATCTTTCAAAGAGAAAACGCAGTAATATCTCCTACCAAAGCCAGAAGCACAGGAACAATATATATCCAATAAACTGCATTTGGACTGCTGTGGATAATGTCTGAGGAGTTAGGAGGCGAGAAGTCTGCAGGGGTCTCTCAGGCTGCCTTCCCTGCTCTGCTGTCGGAACAGCCACGTCTCGGGCTGCAGTGTAACAGCCACACCACGAGGCCTTAGCACACGCCTACAGCTCTTCATTCCAGGGTGGGATGCCCATCTCTGCAGCATGCTGGGCAGACTCTCTCACCTGAAGTTCTCAGAACATGAGAGGAAAAGCAGCATCTCCACCCTTTGCAGTGCTTTGATAACCTGTCAGTGAACGGGCTGGGCTCTCCCAGCCCGGAGGTTAGTACCCGGGTAGTCCTCAGCTGCAGCTGAAAAAGCACTTTTCAGCTTGAAGCCAGGGCTTTCAAGCTCACCTGGCTGTGGGTGCAGCTGGTAAAGACGAGATAAAAACCATCCCCACCACTGAGCAGCAGTGAAATTTGGCTTTTTTCACTCACCCTCTCCCCTCGTCATGCCCCCCCAGGCAGAGAGCTGCTGCATGGCTCTTTCTTCACCCTGGGGATCTTCCTCCCTCTTTAAACTGCCACGTGCTCCCCAGACCCAATCACAGGGACACAGGAGACTGGGCACGAACACGCCATTGGGAAGGACTCACTAGAGCTCTACTGAGCACTTACAGAGAAGGATGTTACCTCCTGAGATCCATTACCAACAGGATGCCAGGCAGCCTTCAGGAGGCAGATGTTCTTTCTTCCCTTTTCACAGCATGTAAAGAATCCCCAAATCCTGCCTTGTCACAGCGAAAAGTTTCCTCTGGTGTGCTGCTAAATTCAAGAGCCATTCCTGTTCTGGGAAGGTGCTGGAGATAGATGGGTCATGCTGCAGATCCAGACTGGACATGCAGTAGTAGTAGATGGACTGGGAGCAGAGCTCTGGCACGGACTTGGAAGGGAAACACACACGGAGCTTCCCTCTCTAAGGCTGAAGAAAATGTTTTCCATTTGGGAAATATCTCAGGACCTCACTTTGCAAAAAGTCAATTCTGAGCAAGCACTGAGAACTCTGAAAATTACCTGATTTTCCTACGGTGACTTAGTTCAAAAGAGGACCGAATTCAGACCAAAAAAGGTAAAGAACGTGACCCCTTAAAACAACAAAAAATAGTCTCTGGATTCTTCCACCTTTCCTTACCACTCTGGCAGGGAGAAAATAATTTGGTATCCAAAGCTGATTTGATAGGACCTGCTGCCCTGACTAATACGACACTGACAAAAGGGGATTCCTCACAGTTAATTTGTTGGGTTTTTATCAAGGCAATTGAAAAGAAAAGTGTCAATGCAAACCCGCTATGGTTAGCAGAATAATGTCATAAAGAGCAGACACTCTGACAGTCTATGGAAAATCCTTTTTACCCCAGGGCACACTAGAGTATTATCTATCGTCCCAACAGCATCTGCAGAAGTTATATTATAGCTATAATTTTAGAGAAAATACAACTAACAGTCAAAGGAATTGTTTTGTGCCAGAAAGCAAATAGATTTTCTGAGTCTCCCAGCAAACCTGTCGTTCTGAGTAGCTTGTGTTAGCAAACAGCCTTAGCTGAAGTCACAGAGTCATAATAGTCCTCCTGCTTTATTCAAGTTTTCCCTGATTTCACTTTGGTGTTGGATAATTCCAAGAGCAATCCTTGATTCAACACTTCAGGTTTCCACTGACTGCAGGGCAATTTCTCCTCCTCAAAGTGGGAGAAGAGCTCATTCTCTGGGTCTCAAAATGCTGCGTTTGACACTGGGGAGGATGGTACAGAGACAGGTCAGGATAGCAGGGATTTACTCCGCACGCTTGGAGCCTCACCTTGAAGTGAAAATCTCATCTGAAAGGCCCAGCTCAGCCTGTGCTTCCAGAGAAGCATCACACGAGACATGCTGGTTTTAAAGAGTTCTCACAATAAACTGAGAGAAAAGTTTATTCACACCTTTTGGGAGCCACCATGAAGAGACACAAAGGGTGGGAGCCACCTCACTTAACACAGACACCTAATGGTTAAATGTCATCACCTATGCGAGTCACAGTCACCCCTCCTCCCCCCTACCCCCAAATTTAAGCCTGTACAGAGATGGGGGAGCAGCAGAGACCAGCAGCTCATCTCCAGGTGCCTCAGATGTCTGCCTCGCTATGGGCTGTGCCACCCTGAGCTGTGCTTGTCTCTCCTGATAGAGAGGAGCTGAAATTATTGTCTTGGACATCTGCTCAGCATCTAGATCGAAGGTGACTCCAGCTTGGAGCAACTTACTCCTGGGCCTACCCCAGAGCAATGCAATAGCCACGTCCTGGCCCATTTCTCCAGCACACTGTGCCTCAAACGTGACACTGTCCTTCCTCCACAGGCAGCAAGATCAACCCCTTCACTGCTGGGCTGCTGTGACACAGCAGTGGGGGATGTGCCAAACCATCTTTAAAGGTCACTAAGTTCCTCTGCCAAGGCTGAAAACAGCAGCTTGGCCCTTTCATCTGTCAGCTCTGGTTTATATCATCTGTCAATTGCTGGCATCCCATCCTAAAATAACTCACTTTGTCTCTGTTTCCAGCCTCACAGCCCATCAGGCTGTTCCTGCCCTGTCACCTCCTATTCCCCTGTGTGCCATCATGGGCTTGGTATGACATGACAGGCTGAGATGCACCGAGCCAGGGAAGCCATGATCATGGTTCAACAGAGAGAAGGAGAGAGGACAGGATGGGTCAGAAGTGCAATTAAACAGACCCCATTTGATCAGCACTCTGAACCCACAGTGGATGTGTTTCCTTTCAGCCGTGGGCACAGTGCTTTACACCACTCCATCCCCGCCTCACGCTGGCTTCTTACGTCTCCCAAAGGCATCTTCTACTCCTGCACTGATCATCAGATGTCAAAGAAGAGATTCCCTCGGCTAGTCTGTGTGGACAGAGCTGCAAGGAACAGGATCCCTCACAGCCCTCCAAAGTCTTTGTATCATCAAAGATTTCAAGAAGGAATAAACAATTTTATACTGTGAAGAATTTATTTGTGCCCAGCTGGAGTGACAGCAAATTGGACAGTCGCTTTAGCAACAGAAGAGAAGGCTTGTACCAGTGAAGATAGACTGGGGCATTGCCTTAACCCCATCCCTAGAATCCAGGGGGGTAAGAGTAAGAAAAGGTGGGTGACACTCTCCTGAGCAGCTACACCCTGCTCCACCGCAGGCGGAGAGGGGCAGTTTACACGTCTTGGGCTGATTGGTTCTCGGATCCCCTCACAGAATCATTATGGTTGGAAAGGACCTCTAGGATCATCAGGTCCAACCTTCATCCCAACGTCTCCCTGACCACTGGACCACAGCCTCAAGGGCTACATCTACTCGGTGTTTAAACCCCTCCAGGGATGGTGACTCCACCACCTCCCTGGGCAGCCTGTTCCAGTGCCCAACCACAGTAATGGATTTGTTTCTAATATCCAATCTACACCTCCCCTCACACAACTTGAGGCCATTTCCTCTCGTCCTATCATTAGTAACTTGGGAGAAGAGACCGACACCAGTCTCACTACAACCTCCTTCGAGGTAGTTGTAGAGAGCAGTAAGGTCTCCTCTCAGTCTCCTCTCCCTCCTACAGTAACACGGATACAGAGAGCTTGAAAGAGAAACGGCCGTTACTCGTTTTGCAGACAAGCCACACGGGGGGTGGATTTATGCAACACCCTCAAGGCAGATATTTGGTTGATGCAAGGTGACAGCCACCTGAAAGCCAGGTGATCATCTGCCCTTCAGGGTCCAGAGGCAGAACACATCCTGCCCTTGGTCTGGAAATGCCAGATGTAGAGAAGAAAGGAGTGGAAAAACCTGCGTATCTTTATAGTTTCTGTGAGGACAGAGCTTCGTATGCTCCTGAAAGAACAATCCTCCTCCTGATCTTCCCAATCCGACTATTTAAAAGATCTAGTTTGGCAACACGTCAGACTCCGTGTGCTACCAGAGGAAGCCTGGTGCCGCAGCGCGGTGCTTCCTTCCCAGCGAGGCACGGGGAGAGGCAGGGAGCACCGACCCCCTGCACAGTCCAAGACACCCCCTTCCATGGGCAGGTGGCAGCCGGGATACAGGCACGGTGGCATGAGCCAGAGCTGACCCCCAGCTAAGGATGTCACCCCCCATCCTCAGCTTCTGCCCCGCAACGTGCTCCTCTTAGGGCAGAGTTCCCCATCACAAAGCAGCACATATGGGGCTTTCCCTGCACTCCTGTTTCAGCTACAGGCTCTGCTCCGTGCCACGGTGCATCTCGCCTTCTATTGTATCGTGAGCCACAGCAGGGAGGAAGGTGTTTGAAGGCACAGAGGCATTTCGTTTGCCTGCTGTGACGAGGGACTGACAGCTCCGTTCAGCTCCACAGCATTGTTGTGAGCGCCGGCGCTAAAGAGATTAACTTGTCGGGGGCCTTACCCGGGTGGCAGGTGGGCAGAGATGTTCTCCTCCGAGCCCCTCGCTACTGAACTAACCAGCCCAGAGCTGTGCAGGGAAGTCTCCCTTCTGTGTGACTAGAGCCTGCAACCAGGAGATGTCCGGGTCTCTTGGCATCTGGCTTGTAGCAGGAACAGAACGTCACTCTGCTTCTTCAGGTTAATGCCTTTGTCTGTTCTACCTTCTCAGGTGTCTCCTACCCCCTTCTATCTCCTCGGATGGGTGACAGATTTCCAGCCAGTGCTCACATGTTAATGCGACCAGAGACTGAGGGAAAGTGGGCAGCCCCCGCGGGCAGCCCCCAGCCCCTGCAGGCACCCGGCCGCATCGTCCCATCTTGATCCAGTGCTGGCTTAAGGGTCTCATTTCCAAACACGCTCAACATCCACAGCCTGCAGCCGATCAAAGGACCCTCGGAGTCATTAAAGGACATTAATTCCAGAGCAGGGGCTGCCTGTGGACCACAGCAGTCCTACACCAAGCCATGCTGGTGGAAGGTGTCTTGATAAAGGCGGCCGAGCTCTGCTGACACAGCCCCGGTGGCAACGGCCCCAGCACTCAACAGTCGGATGAGCTCACGAAATGAGTAAGCTGTGCACAAATCAGACCAACACCAGCCCTCGGCTCAGGCCCCAGTCAGCCCCACAACTTCTGCATGGGCCAACACACTGAGAGCAAGCTGGAGTCATCCCAGTGTAAATCCAGCACAGTCTGCTGGAGTCACTGGAGTTACGGCAGCCTGTGAGAGTAGAGTCCATAAAGAGAGGGCGATAGCTCCGAACTCCTCTGTCAGTGCATCTGGAGCCCTGAACGTGCAGGCTTCATGTTCCAGCTCGAGGGCTCCTGACAAGAGAGTTCCTTGCCCAGAGCTGCTTTGGGCTTACTCTGGATATTAATTATGCTGTACACAAATTAAAAGGATGAGGAAGGAGTCTGGCCTCTCCACCTGGACCTCAGGAGTCTTCCAACTGAGCGCCTGGGCAACTGCTGCCCCCATAGTGATGCCTCAGAAGGGCAACTTGCCTGTAACTTCCACATTTACACTTCAAAAAACCCAAGCTCGGTACAGCACAAAGGGTGTAATTACCACTTCAGGAAAAAAATACACGTTAATTTTTTGACGTTGTTGTTCCTTGGGGCTCTGACAGCTCCCGGGCTCCTGGGAAATGAGTGTCAGAGACATCCCGAACAAATACAGAAGTGTTTGTTTTTCCTCTTCCTGTACTGAATAGAAGAATGGGGGCAAAGCTGAAGCAATGAGTGGCAAAATCGACTGTTAAAGAAGGAGGCAAAGACATTACAAAGCAGTTTGTGATTTTCAGAGCAGGCAAGTGTGGGAATACTTCTTGTTTTGCAGACAAATGGGAGCTAAAGCCCTTGGAGAAGAGAAGTGACCGCACAGCCATGGAGATGACTCCCACCGGCAGGAGCTGAGTGTCTCACTTGTGCCTTAAAAGCCTCTCGTAAAAAGAAGCAAATCCAGCCCTCAGAAACAGCTCCCAGCTCCCCTCTGTCCTCAGGCTGACGGAGCAACTTGTGCTCAGATCTGCACAACAGCGTTAGAAGAAAACCGAAGGAGTGATTCTTGGAGTATCCTACTCAAAAGGAGGATCCTTCACGTCTATTTACAAGAGAAAAGTTCTTGGTGAGTCTGGGTTAAATGCCTCCCTTGAAACGTTTCCTCTCCACCAGAAGATTCTTTTTGAAATAAAACTGAGGGTGGTTTTCTTTGTTCTTTCCCAGGAAGCACCTGATTTCTGTGAGCACACCCTGCAAGGCCCACCACGGGAGGGTTTGCTTGGTGAAGGAGCTGGACAAGCTCTGTCAGGAGCTGGTTTCTCCTCTAGAGACACTTCCAGGACCCTTCTGACCCTCCAGCCTATTACTTTGTTTTTTTCATTTTTCTATCATAAAAGCTCCTTTAACTTTATTTATTTATTTATTTATTTAATCACTCTAGATCACCTCTAAGGAAAAAAATAATAATTTAGAGTTCAGGTTTTTCAGCAAAACGATTTAAAATGTCCTTGGCTTTGCCCAACCTGCTCTTTTTTCTAGGGAAGAAGGTGCATGACGCAAGAAGCAAACACTTTTGTTTTGCTGCTGAGAGCACATTGACTGGAGCCTAAACATTTCAGACTGAATCAGTTCCAATGGGTCCAGTACCAGACAGGATGGAAAATGAGCCTTGTACCCCAGAAGAAGCAGAAATAGTCAATAAATATTTCAGCTCTGCATTTGGAAAGAATTTGGATGCTGTATTCACATCCTACAAGGATAATGAAATACTTTGCTTTCCAATGGCCCTAAGCAATGTTTGATTGCACAGAAAGAATTCAATATAATTAAAGAGGATGTTAAACAACAGCCATTCAAGTCAAACAGTTTAAAACCTGCAGCCCCTGTTCATTTACATGTAAGGGGGATTAAGAGAAGCATCTCAGGAACATTCCAGAACTCATTACTATTTTTGAGAAAGTCTATATGCAGGATATTGGATTCAGGCATGAAATGGCTTAAAATCTGGATTTCTCATCTCCTAAGGGAATGCCCCCATCAGCAGATGCTGACTCAGGCTTTCTGCCTGCTACCCAGAGCCACTCACAATGTGCTTACTCGTCCCTACTCCAGGGCTCATCTCTTCAGCTAAGCTGTCACGCTGACCCCCCTGCGGCCTCCTCCAGACACTCCTGCCCTGTCTCTGATCTCCAGAGTCCCCCCGTCCTACCCTCAGAGACTTCCCAGATCTCTCCTGTCCTCCTCACCACCTGCTTCCTATCTTGCTTCGATACCAGTCGGTCCCCAGCAGGTTAACTGATCTCCACCCTTTGTTCAGGTCAGGCCGTCAGGGAGTCATTTATTAAACAACCAGAGGCAGTTCAGGTGACCTAGAAGAACTTTACTAACATAGTACAAATAATTCAACATTTCTAACTAAAGAACTGGGCCATGAAAACACTCATTCTGATTCGTAAGCAGCTCTGGTGCAGCCACCCCAGGGGGTCACACAATGATCTTCTGGGGGGAGCCAGGCCAGAGATGCCCCACATTTGTTTCTGAAAGGACAGCGAGCTGAGTGCTGAGGCTACGCCGGCCGCAGGGCTGCTGCTCCTGACCCGCCAGTCACTAAGGGCTGAGCAGAGGCTCAGCACAGGCAGTGGGATGTCCTGTGAAACACTCTGCTTTAAACTCGAGATCGACAGAAGTGATTCTGCCCCTCTGCTCCACTCTCGTGAGACCTGGAGCGCTGCGTCCAGTTCTGGAGCCCTTAGTAGAGGAGAGATATGGACGTGCTGGAGCCTGTCCAGAGAAGGGCCACGGGGATGATCAGAGAGCTGGGGCACCTCTCCTGTGAGGACAGACTGAGAGAGTTGGGGGTGTTCGGTCTGGAGAAGAGAAGGCTCCAAGGAGACCTTACTGTGGCCTTCCAGTGTCTGAAGGGGGCTGCAAGAAAGCTGGGGAGGGACGTGTGAGGCTGTGGGGCAGTGGTAGGACTGGAGGGAATGGCTC
>JANHGN010000312.1:47685-76637 GCA_024605025.1 Megaceryle maxima
GAGCACCCTGCTCTAGTGGGAGGTGTCCCTGCCCATGGCAGGGGGTTGGGACTGGATGGTCTTTAAGGTCCCTTCCAACCCTGACAGTTCTGTGACTCTATGAAACCACACCCACTTGGGACCCAACTTGTCAAGCAGCTCTGCGGAGAAGAAAGACAGGCAGGGGCTTTGCCACCTCCACCTGTCTCTTGTCAGTGAGAGTCCCAAACCTCATAGGTACTGGCTCCTGGAGGGGAGTTTCCTTTTTAGGAAGAGAAAATGGGAACTGGGAGCTACCTCCTTAGCCCTGGTGGGAAGAACCTGAGGAAGATTTGCTGCAGAGCAGCTGACAAGCCAGTGTCAGCTCTCCAGCCCGGAGATGAGGAAGACAGAAGGAGCCCAGTCCAGTCCAGATGGATGCTGCAGTGAGCCTGCGATGACAGCAGGACGTTGACGTCCCAGTGCACCAGCAGCCAATCAATAAGTAATTAGAATGATTAAGTGAATTTACTCCACAGAGCAATTGATAAAATGAATTTTAAACTGAGTAGATCAAGTCCATAGGAGAAGTTAACCCTTGCTGGCTCTCCCAACTGCCACTGCTTGATTCTTCACACATTTCTAGATCTGTAAGGTCTGGCAAGAACTTCTGCTCCACTCAGACTCTGAACACAGGTAGTGACTCCAGCACAGAGCCCGATCCCATGAAGCCAAACACTAAAGCATTTCTTCTAGTACTCATTCAAAAAAATCATTAAGATGAGGAAGGTCCCACTTAAAAATAAGATATGATTTTTTTTTTTAATAGGGAAAAAAAAAGAAATTAAGATTAAAAGAAGAGAAAACTTGTTCTTTAAAACAAAAAGGAAAAATGAAGAATTCACAGATTAAGAGAGGAAACTAAAATATCTCTATCAAATAAACTAATATGAGTCAGGCTTAAACTAAATATTTTATAGCAGTCATTTTGAAGAGCTTCATTTCACTTGTGAACATTCTGAAAAGCTTTTGCCTATTTATGCAACAATCATGCCTGAGAAAAAAACCCTCCTGAATGGAAAACCTGAGTTTTGTTTTGAGAAGACTGTCATTTTTTTATTATTATTTCTTTTTTTACTTTTCTCTCTCACAAAAGAGAAAAATGACCTTTTTCCTTTGAAAAGCGATAATTGCGATGCATTTTTATTTTCAGTGCACAAAGTTCTAATTGAGAAACTTCAGGGCACACTAACTCCATCTACCTTGTTAGTTTGTTCCAGATAGGTTAATCAGCCTGACTTTTAGAAATGTGTGATTTAATTCTGTTAGGACTTTGTCTCTCTCTCTGTAACAGGGCTAATGAGACTATCACACCGTAAGGTGCCTAAGAGAAAGGTTATTTTCTGTGACATATCAAACCCAGCACATGGAATAACGGTCTCCATTCCACTCATCTGGAGGTTCAGCACTGCAAAAAGCCTTGAAAAATAATAATATTGGGTATGGCCAGGAGCAGTCACTGGAAAAAGAGTGATTTGGGTAGACCTGGGTGGAACAATAGATGGTTTTAGCAGTGACTGTCAAAATACCTCTGGATTGGAGTGGAAGTAAATGGCTTCAAAAGATACATCTGAGCCTTGTTAGGTCCGTTATTACCTTCCAGGGCCATGGCAGCACAAAGAGCTTGTCTCTTTTCCAAGCAGCTTGTCCAAGAGCAACACATCTGGCCTGGCTTGCTGGGAAGCAGGAGTTTTGGTTTGTTCCCACCTCCCCAAGACAAATTTCAACGGTAATCCAAAAGGAGGATATTTCAACACTTATTTTGGAGATGATTCCAGTCCCTGTGCAAGCAAACCCCCTATCTGAATTCCCTTTGCTGTGAGGTTTGGTCCGTAGCTCTTTGGAAGAAGCTATTCATACTGCTAGGATGCAGTATGATTGCTACAGGATCATACAGCCCTTGAGATAGGATCCTTTTAGAAAAGGATGGAGCAATGGTTGGGAAAGGACAGGTTTAGACTGGATGTTAGAAAAAAGTTCTTTAATAGGAAGGTGATAGACCATTGGAATGGGCTGCCCAGAGAGGCCCCATCCCTGGAGACATTCAAGGCCAGGCTTGCTGAGGCTCTGAGCAGCCTGCCCTAGGTAGAGGTGTCCCTACTTGTGTAAGGAGGTTGGACCAGATGACCTCTGGAGGTCCCTTCCAACCTCAAACATTCTCTGATTCTCTGATAAAGCATAATCTATCCTTTAACACTTTGCAAACCTGACCTAAGTTTCCAGAATGCTACAGGGGTAATGATCTTTACTGACTCCATCTTGCTGTACTTCCCAGCTCCTATTCAATAAATACTTGTGGAATTCAGAGCAACAGAAGCAAATGGCAACTTCTGTTATGTGAATGATGAGCACTGTAACTACCAGAATCCCTTCAGGACTTTTGATACTCCTTTAAAACAGATCTTTTAGAGAAGCTATTATGGCAAACCTGAATTTTCCCCAGCATTTTTTCTTAGGAGAAAGTTTCTCAAGCACCATGTGGATTTCTTGGTTCAAAGTCAAAAAAAAGACACAGCCTTGAACAGATAAAAAACTTCAGTCTGTTCGCGCTGAGGATGAGATTGTCCCTGGCAGATGTGTGTGAATCTGTTCTTCAAAATCCCCTGATGATTTGAGGTTGGTAGACAGGGGTGGGATGCAGCTCTCCGGGACGGTGTGAGAAGTTAATCCCCCAAGCAGGGCATCCAGATAGCACCTCTGGTGTCCTTTCAGCTTTCTGCTTTTATGCTTTCGGCAGCCTCGGGTCTCTCTCAACTCTGAGGAGCTCTTTGGCTAAAAGCCTTTTGGCACTTGCAGGCTCCTGCGTTGAAACCGTTCCCCAGTCCACTCTTCAGAGCAGCAAGTTGAAGATGCACGTTGCCATTTCCCACAGAGTGCCCTAAACCATCAAGAGATCAGGTGCCTCCCTGTCATTGTTCTTCCATCGCTTTGTTTAAGGCATTAACTGTTCCTTGGGGTAGGAGGTGTAACTTTGCCAGGCTGTGAAAACCACTTCTCACCTAATTCCTGTGAAGTCTTTCTCCAGAGATCCCACCACGTGAGTCTAAAAGACATCAAGGCTGGAGGGGAGGCTCAGAGAAACCAGAAAGGTGAAGGTGTCCACCCTGTTCCAAAAGGATTCTGTCTCAGTTGTAGAGACATTGTCTTGAACGCCCAGGCAGAAATTATGGATCTTATAAACTACCCAAATTATTTAATTAATTCCCCATAACATTTCCTTTTGCAGGAAGGCTGGAATATAATCAGAAATATGTTAATGTGCCATTTGCTAATTTCACTCTCGTTCCATCTGGGGACAGTAAGATCTTCTCCTCTGATATGTTTTCAATGTACTTGTCAGAATTATTAGATCTTGAAGAAGAAATAAAGTTTTCTTGCTTTTTGCAAGTATTTTTTTCATTCTTATCCCCGAGTCCTCACACGAGGCAAATCAAGATAAACTGGTGTTTCTTCCCAATTACGCCAAGACCATTTCAGCTGCCAATCATCCTCTATCTTCTCTAGATATCTAGAAGGAATTTTGATTGTTATTTTTCTTTCAAGATCTTTTCTTGATCATAACTGGAGTCTAAAATTAGCCTGAGAGAGGGACAAATTCATTTTTGTGACTTCAAAGATTGGTCTTTCTAACCTTAGGTTGCTTAGAGAAATAATATCAGAGCACTACCTGAGAAGAAAGAAATTAAGGGGTGAAAGACACCGCTCTGTGACCATTCAGTCCCTTCTACTGCTCCCAGGCAGAGAAAGAAACTCTAGCCTAGGACAAATTCAGGTTTCTCAGCCTGCCAAGTCTACACAAGCACAAAGCCCTTGCCCGGAAAACAATCACCTTGGTCTCCTGGAGAGCTGCTCCTCTCACACCATCTGCCACGGCTAAGGAGAGCCGTTCGTTTTCCCCGATCCTCCAGAGTCACTCACAAGAGCCTGGCTCCCTGAGACGAAGATTCCGAGCACCTGAAATAGGTTCCCACTCTAAACCCTGTCCAGGGAGGCTGGCTCTGGCTACAGACAGCGAGTGAAGTCAGCTGGCAAAGCATCTACAGCCTCCCACACTTCTTCCATGCCAGCAACTACTGGACTAAGAGGATCTGAGACTGTCAAAGTCCCAACATTGGGGCTGTATGTCTGTCACAGTGTTTTCAGAGACTTACATACGCCTCTGGCTCCTGTCCTCCAGGCAGACAGATTACTTTGATATATTCACATGTATTAATCCATTGTCCTGACCGTCCTTTCCTACTCCACCAAACGAGATGGAGTGGCCAGCGAATGCTTTTCTAAGCCACTGGAGATCTCCCTGACTATAGCTGAGGAGGAGACAATGGAGAGATGCTCCTGATCCTCCTTTGCCCCTTTCTCTCTGACAATTAGATACACAGAGACCTGCCAGTAAGATCTTCTCCTCTGATATGTTTTCAATGTACTTGTCAGAATTATTAGATCCTGACCTGGACTGTTCAGGATTTGGATGAGATGTGGGTGCTCCGTGCAGGCAACACTGGGTGGGGATTCAACAGTCAGCTCAGCCCCTGCCCTTCCCTGGGACTTCAGGAAAGCCCCGATGCTTTGCTCTTTCTCATCTCTAAAACAGGGACAATGTTACTGGTCTCCTATCTCAAGGTGCCTGTCAGCTATGAAATCAAGGCTTCCTGTTTTAACACTTCACTATTTATTTACTCTTCTATTTGTGTTCTGTTCACAATACATTTCTGAGCTTACTCTCAGCAGAGACCTACAACACAGCTTTTAATATTGGAGGAGATTGATACTGATGAGATCCCTGTTACAATTTGTTAGGGTTTTATGTTGCATGTAAAAAATAAAATAAAATAAAATAAAAAATTATGTGCTCAGAATTGGTGAAGTTATTTTTCAAGGGTTTAGTGAAGCTTAAATTATGCTTTGGCCTTGTTCTTCTCAGGGGTGGATTTCACCTGGGGTGAAACAGAATGGCCTGGTTAGTGAAGATATAGATTTCAAATACTAACTCCTGCTGTTTAATGATCACTTCAACTTGTGCTATCATGATACATAACTGCTACTTCCCTTGAAGGTTTCCAGCACAGAATTCAGGTTACCTATTACAGAACTGGGAGGGAGCAGAGACGCTGGGAGTGCTTAAAGGTAGAAAGGAAAGCGAAGCTCACGTCTGCACGGCCCTCGTACACCCGTGCTCCAGCGAGACACCAGCAGCAGCTTTGAGTAGAAATGATGTGGGGAGTGTGTCCAACCAGGCGTCACTATTGTGTTGATTTTTCCCCTGACAGGAGCGCTAATTAGAGCCACGGGCTTTGCTTTGTCCAATGCCATTCTTCCGCGTAGACAAAAGAGATTTCTCCCACCAGCTCACAGAATCAGAAGCAGCCAGGAGGAAAAGACTGACATTTCAACAACTCACTTTGAAGGAAGTGAAATTTTGCCTCTCTTTTCCCTCCAAATCACTAGGACTTCCATTTGAAACTTCTTAATGAACTAAAAATGTCTCACTTGTCTATCCACTAAACTCCCCATTTTTTTACATCTTCATGAGAGTCACCAGAGGAGGACAAATAAACAAACAAAGCCGAAGCAAAGACAAGCGTTCTGTTTTGACAGAACTCAAACCACACTTTTTCATTTGGATGACCCAATCAATAATCATGAGCAATCTGAAATCTCTTGAAAGAAACTTTTGCTGGCAGCCAGCTCTTACCCACCTCCCTTCCCATGGCTGCGAGGCGGGGTGGGGGGGAGGCAGCTTTCCGGGAAGGGAGCTTGACAGACAAGCCGATTGTTATTTGTCTTTCTATCCTTTCTGTTGCTTCCTTTGTCTCCATCAGATGCAGCGGAGCTAACGCACCCGTGCAGCGATCGATCTCCCGGCGCGACGCAGAGAGCTCTCTTTGCTGGCACGGCGTGCGGCAGCGGCTCGCAGCTCCCCGCCCGGGAAGTGGAGTACTCGGGATGGGGGGGGGGGGTGCTCTGGTGAAAGGCATTTTTGGCTAAATTCAGTCTGTATGGGTCCAGTAAGCACATTACACCAGTAACTGGTGCCAACAGCCAGTGTCCTCTGCAGGAGGCTTCAGTCAAGAGGCCAGAGATAAAAGGACAAGTGTCCTTTGGAGAAGTGAGGTCAAGGGAGGAGGCTGGAAAAGACCGGTAGGGAATTTGGGGGGTTTTCTACATGGTACAGGAAGATGAGCAGCCCCTGGAGCTGTTCATCAGGAATAGGCATTTCTGATGGCTTCAGATTCACCGAATGAAGGATATGCATTTGGGGACTAGGAAATTAAATTCTCTTTTTAAAGCAGTTCTATTTTTTTCCTAACTTATTTTTGAGTGTGTCTCAAAAACATTTTTTGAGTGTGTCTCAAGCACATTTTTGAGTGTGTCTTAAACACTTGTTTGGAAGCATTTAAAGACACAAGGTGTCTGCTTCCCATATACAGTTTTGGTACTTTTCTTCCTCCTGTCCTTTGCTGCCACAAGCCAAACCTCAGCCCAGATATGTATCCTATGAAAAAAAAGTACATCATTCAAGAGTAAAATTAAATATTTCTAGTGACAACTCACAGTGTTGCCACAAAGGTGGCCCTTGAATGGGAGATGCTACTTCATTTAATTTTTTTTTTTTGGACTGAAGACTCTGGCTAAATATCTGTCCTGTGACACCAGACCCAGGGGACCTTTCTGTGGGACACTTATCTCCCTGCTCAGAGAGGAGGCAGCTGCTTATCACAGCGAGTGCTGGCCCACGGCCCAGCTCATTTCTGCTTAAAGTTTTCTTTGAAAACCAGCTCCTGTTGTCAAAGTCACTCCAGCTATTTCACCACTGCCCACACTGTCCATAGTTACCTCTCGTGTCTCAGCCTTTCAGCCTGAATTTGTCCCATCCTGAACTAAAAGGGCTGGCAGCGCACTCGGCTGGCACTGCTGTCTCCTCTGCTCAGTTTATTGCTCCTGCCCGTAGCAGAGAGATGCTCGGATTGTAGACAAGTGTCTAAATGGCAATAGATATGCAAAACAAGAGAAATGGGTGGATCGATGGATAGACAGACAGATGCTAAGTGGTAAATTAAACCCAGATGTAGTCATATTCAACAGAGGGAAGAGAGAAAAGCAGGTTCTTTCCACAGCCGCTGACATGGAGCTGCAGGCCAAATCCACTGATAGATGAGAGGGGAGGAAGATGAGATTAAAAGAACCAAGGCTGTTTCAGATCAAGCTCTCACAAGGAGTGTAGATGATTCTAAAAATGTTCCCTGAGTGACACACAGCCATGTGTCCAGGTGCTGGTAGGAGTGTGTTGAACTGTCTTAGTCACCTTGTCTTTGCAGGAGATTTCCGTGGCTGACCCACCACTGTTACTGGAAGAAGACAATGAGGCCTCTTATCTTTTGTTCTACTTATTATTATTTGTTTCCCTATTAAAAAAAAAAAAAAAGGTCCTATTTAGGTAATAGGCTCCAAAAAGGGGAAAAATGTCCCATTAATGAGCAACCAATAGAGACTTTTCAAAGCACCTGACAGGGCTAAAGCCATAAATTCTCTGAATTAACCAGAGTGCAGTTATGGATGCAAGCAGGAACTCAGCCAGGAATGAATTAAAAGAATTCAGCTTCAAATTCATCAATGTCCTGGTTAATATTTTAGCCTCGCAGTGGTCCAGAAATGATGAGGGAAAGAACAGAATTGACAGTAATAACAAGGCTGTTGAACGCTCTTTGTGCAGCTTATTGGCAAGGAGGCCGGTGAGAGGTGCGATAGCTCACCAGGCACCACTACTCCTCCCACCAGTCCCTGCTCGGTGCTGGTCTCTGTCCTGCCTCCGTCCCTGCTGGGAGAGAGGAGTCCCGGGGCCCTTTTGCTCAGAGCCTGGGGGAGAAATACAAAGCCAAGGAAAATGTGCATGGGTCAGAGCGCCCAAAAGGCCGTTCTTCTAACGTTTGTTGTTATCCCCACTGAGAACAGGAGGAGCCAGATGTAAAATGGTACTAAAGATGTTCCAGAATCAACCATTAAGAGAAAGGAAAACACTTTGCTGTGGAAGCTAGAAGCCTTTTTTTTTTTTTTTTTTTTAACATCATCCCAGCGCACGATTATTTGACTTCCCTTGTGAAATGGTGCTTTGGCCAGGTGGACTGAAATGTGTCACTTCCATTTTTTAGCATGATAAATGACCGTCCATCACTGTCCCTTACATTTCATTTCATTGCGGGCCCATGGTTACAGAGCCAGGTTCCAAGAATATGTTAACCCATCTGTGTTAAAAATGTATGATACATTTTACGCATTTATTCACGTAACTTAGGGAAAAAAACTGTCAAACTACTTATGAAAAGAAGATTAGGGAATTTTCTTGCAGCCAGTTCAAGTGGGATCCTTCACTCATTGGTGTACTGGTCCAAAAATGTATATGCTCCCTTCTGAACTAATTATCTGTAGTCTCTTGAAGAGACAGGCAGCTCTAAAGTGTGATTTACTTCATGCATTTCGATACCGACCCCGGGAGAAGAAAGAAGACGTGCCCGGTTCTTTCAGCCTTCAAGTAAGTCCAGACAATTGGTGCAGACTGAACCAGACCTCTACACTTAGATTCAGTGACACCCCTCTCTTGAGACTGCTGCAGATCTTTACAGGTCACAGGCTCTAGGCACAAGAGAAAAGCAAACTCACTCCTTTTTATTTATACAAATACTTACAGCTACATCACCAGACAACTCAACCAGCTCAGTGACTCTGTTTGTGTCTCACTGACTCCTGGCCACAGAGGAGCAAGCCACCCATCACCCATCACTGCAGGTGTCAGAAGGGAGATGGCTACAAGGAGGAATCACGTGTTCCCAACAAGGCTCTACAGCCTGAGCTTGGAGCAGTTTCCAGGTTTTCAACTGCACTACAAACACCAACGTTTGTCAGATCAATCTCCCTTTTCAAGAGGTTAAATTTCTATTGAAAATTCCAATTTCCCTTCCACTGCTGCATTTTCCCCAGCATGCAGAACTGGAGGCACAGTGAGCACATCCTGACTACCTTCCAGAGACACAGGTACCAAGAACAGCAGGACAGACTTCAGCCCAGACAGCACTGCGTGGAGACACTTGTAGAGGATGCTTCTGAAGTTTGGGTTTAATCACTTTTTATAGACTTTGTGTCACTTTACATCTCATTTCCACCAGTAAAGAATTCTTGGTGCCTTGCCATGGGATTTAAAACACACACGGACGAATACATAGCACACTTCTGCTGCTGGAGCTGCAGCTGGAGCAGCCAGCGCTCGCAGGCCTGGCTCACCTCACCCAATTTAGCTGTGTGGTTATGGCTGAGCAACCTGGGGCTCACCAGCTTTGCTCTCCAGTGGTTGTGAAGGGAATCTAGGCTTTGGCGTGGACACTTGACTGCGGACAGCAGAAGTGTGGTGAGATGAATTACGACACCTCTGTCTCCCAGCTTCTTTGCTTACCAAAGAGGTCTCTGTATTGAGCCCCTTGGTGCCTCGCTCTCCCTGCCTGGCCTGTTCTCGCTGGCAGCTGCCTGAGCTGTTTCAGGTGGATCTGCACACCCTGGGCATCCCAAGGGTCACACTGACTCCTGGGCAAGGAAAAGCCCAGGCTTCAAAAGGAGGACTCAGCCTTGCCTGGGAATTCAGCCTATTACCAAGAGATGCAGGACCCGGGGGTTGACAGGACGCGCACAGGTTTCCAGAGCAAACAGCTCTGCTTCTGCTGTAGACATCATGCACACATATCTGCACACAACTCATTCCCACGGGCCATTCTTCGGGCTGCTGCAGCAGATTCTGTTTGGATATCATTTTCCTCCCCCCACTCTAATCAATTCTTCAGATTTTGTACCTGGGACCCCAGAGCTGATGGCTCTCTGGCAGCTCTAACACCTTACAGATAAGATAGTATTAATCTCAGTAATGATGTCTGTTGGCTCTTCTGCTGTAGGATCCAGCTTTATCTAGCTGCTTCCCCGCTCCAAAGAATTCTCTATCTAACATCCACAAACGTGTTTTGTTTTGTGTCTGCTTTTGATAATGCTGACAATGACAGACTATGTAATTTCTTCTGCAGCCTTCAACTACAGACTTAGCAGAGCTGGCACCAGGCATCTGCCCAAGCATATGACTTGTCAGAGCTTCACTGCAGGAACAACAAATTGTTTCTCATTGATTTCAGCTCCTTCCTCTGCTGGGGATTTAAAATTGGAGGAGGATATAGCTCGAAAGCATGTTCCTCAGACTCGACAGGGCAATTACCACCCGGTGGGCAGATCCTGAGGAGCAAACAGACACTCAGCTATCTCAGAGGTAAGTAAGAGACAAGTACCTAGAGACACAGACCAGATTATGTCAGAACTGCTTGGTGGGGTTGGGTTTCTTTCTAAGCAGTAGGATCAAGCATAAAAGCACAGAATCATACACCAGGTCCCCAGCCCTTGTCCATCAGTCAAGATACTGCCTGAAAAATCCTGAGGGCTTAGGGGCTTTTTAATAACTTCTTTTAGGCTCCATTCACTCGGTATCTGGTTTCTGGCCGTTTGGAAGGTAGGTATTTCATGGTGCAAATGTTTTCTCTGCTGGCATTTCGAAATTTATGGAAGGGGAGAATTAAAAGATAAGGTCCTTTAAACAAAGCAGCAAACAAACCAATTCCATATTCTAAGATTAATAACAACAATAAAATTGTAACTGGCAACTGTGAGTCGATCTAGACTTGCTCCATGAGATTTGAAGACTAATAAAAACTTAAAGTGTCAATAAAACTTTTTACTAAAGAAATATTCTAATAATAAATATTCCAAATGCATCTGTTGATTTCTTTCCTAACGTGAATGAAGGACACTGTGAAAGTTTAAGTTGGTCCTTGCAAGTTTTTTTTGCCTCTCGGTAGCTACTTTACCTGGCCTTTGTCAAAGCAACATCAAGGTGGGTGCTGCTGCCACCGGTGAGGACAATGTGACACAGTCCTCAAGATAATAACAATAATAGTAAATAACAGCAAGAATTAGTTCAAAACTTTCATTATTTTGGGGGGAGGAGAAGGAGAGGTGGGAGGAAGTTAGGGATTGAAATCCATATTTAAGCAGCTATTTAGTTAATTATCTAGATTTTAGGTATTTGATGTCAGTCTCCCAAGTCTGAAAATCCAGCCCTGGAGCACTTTAATTTATGAATAAACCAGCTCGGTGGGAATCCATTTTCACAGGCACAGAAGCACTGGGTGTCTCAGGCAGAGATGGATTTTTCATTCCCTCCTTTTTTTCATTCCCTCCTTTTTTTCATTCCCTCCTTTTTTTCATTCCCTCTTTTTTTTC
The DNA here is from genome assembly GCA_024605025.1 of Megaceryle maxima. Classification (NCBI taxonomy): domain Eukaryota; kingdom Metazoa; phylum Chordata; class Aves; order Coraciiformes; family Cerylidae; genus Megaceryle; species Megaceryle maxima. The sequence continues at coordinate 59,005 of JANHGN010000312.1, forward strand.
ATTCCCTCCTTTTTTTCATTCCCTATTTTTTTTCATTCCCTCCTTTTTTTTTTAAGAGAACTACATCAGTGCCTCAAAGCTAAAGGAATGTCAAGAGCTAGGAAAAAAAATAAATAAATTATTTCAACTCTGCCTGCTCCTCCAGGGAACGTGTCTAATCCTGGCTCTGTGACCTCCCCACGCGTGGGACCGAGAGGAGCGGTGCCAGCTCACTCTTGGAAGTTCTCCCTTCACAATAAGCTCGCACAAAGGATCAAAGAGAGGATCCCAGATAGACAGAAAAGCCGACAGGCAGAGGAGAATTGATACAGTACACTCCTCTGTCCTGCACTGAATCACTCAAAAAAAAAAATCCTTTTTATTAGATTTTTTTTTCCCCACTAAGCATCTTCTCAGTGATTGATGTTGCTGGCAGCCCTGGGGACAAGAGCTCCCTCTTCTCTTGCAGAAAAAAAACAAGGGGATGTATTTCACTGGGCTTTTTGGAGGCAAGGCTCTTCTGTGACTGGGGAAAACAACCAGTCACTTTATTTTGCTTGGGAATAAAGGACTCGGGTAGAAAGGAGTGGACAGCTCAGGCAAGCAGGCGTCTTGCCCTGAGGAAACTCCCTCCAGTTCTGAATTCTCCATCTGATGAGGATGTTGGTCCTGCAGAAGGTGCCATCCCTACTGTGCAGCTTGCAGCAGGGATAAAGAGACTCTAGGGACTAGATCCTGAGGATTTGAGGGGGTGGCAAAAATTCCCTTGAGATGTTTGGAAAACGCCACTGAACCCAACAACATTCCCTCGGCTGGATGACAGGGGAGGCAACACACTTCTGGGGGTGGGGAGAAAAGGCGACTGCTAAACCCCAGGCAGACTCTAAGCTTGTGTTTCCACACCAACCAACCAGACCCTACTGCCCCTCTCCTCCCCTTCCAACCCCAAACTTATGCACATAGATAAATGGATACTTGTGCCATACTGGGGCCCCAGCCCAGCTCTGCCACAGAAGCACCCTCTGTGCATCCTTGAGTCCCAAGTGAAGCCACACGCTGCTGCTGAAGAGAAGAACCAGGGTCCCACCAGCCTGTCCACTCCCACTGCCACAGCCCCTCCCTTGCCAGCACCACCAGATCCGCGGTGACCGCGCAGCGCAGCGACGTGGGAAGGGATCTGATTGAATCCATCATTCCTTTTTTCCACTGGGTTAGTTCTAACCTGGCTCGGTCCTCTGGGGAGCCTCCCCAGTGCTTGCTGGCACCAAGGGGAGGGCCGGGCTTATGGCAGGGACTTCCAAGTGGGAACAGGGGGTAGGAAGGAGCTCGTAGGACCGGTGTGAATCTGCATCTATCAGCGGCGGAATCAGAGCCTTGTCTAAGTAAACAGATCCCAAGCACCACACGGCTCAGCTGGAGAGCTGTGCTTAAAATCCCGACTTGCCCATCTCTCTCACGGCGCTAAGGACAGCTCCAGGTTTACTCTGCCCTGCCAAGCCTTGTTTTCAGACACGAACCCTGAGAATACAATACGCCGTCTGTTTGACAGGCACATACACCCCAACCCCCTGTACACACAGGCAGTCTCCTGCAGACCCAGCCTGTATTTCACGTTCCCTCCCTTACACTTTTCCAGGTAAAGACACTCATGTCTGCAGCACATATGGATGCTGACAGAGCAGAGAGACGGGCTGGCTCTCTCCTTACAGAGTCTGAAGAAGCTAATTAAAGGTGTTTGTACGTTTAGAAGGGTTGGGGGGGTTGGGGACACGGGGGGTTTTGTCACCTTGCTGGCTTGCTGCTGAAGTGTACAATTCTCACGTGTCTGTTTTACAGCTGTCACAGAGATTTCTTCCCACAGCCATTACCTCTGTGTGATGCCTGCCCATCATGGACCCTCCCTCTTCATTACAACCACGTCTCTCAGATCGCTTTCTGAACACGGAAACTCGAGCTTAGCTCGTTGGAACACGCTCTGGGAAGCTTTGGGAGAGGGGGAGTTGTAGAGATGACCTGCTTTTCCCCTTTACCAGCCCTGCAGGGGGAGACTGCGGGATGGCCAGACCTCGGAAAAACTGCTGAGGCCCAGGGAAGTCCTGAGAGCACATTCCCGAGTTCCATTAACCTGGACGAGGTGGCCCTCCAGTCTGAATCATCCAGGCAGCACAAAGCAGCTGAAATCACATCACAGAATAACAGAATCATTTAGGTTGGAAAGGACCCTTAAGATCATCCAGTCCAACCATTAACCCCACTCTGCCAAGTCCACCACTCAGCCGTATCCTTGACCTCTGGAATTTTTAACTTCTCAATGAATGGTGACAGTAACTCCTCCTCCATGGCTCCTCTGTGGATCCAACCGCCGGACTCTGGGAAACATTTCTTTAGACCATCTAACAAGCTCCAAGAGAAAAACATGACAATTTTTGCTGGGGTGTCTCATTTCCACGAGAGGGAAGGTTTTCCCAGCCAAGAGATCTGCCTGGAAGTAGTTTTTCTTCTCCAGACCTCATTAGAGACATGGCAGCCAAGCCAATGTGGTGAAGAAGTATTACACAGCTTTGTGTGAAAAGAGAGAGAACTTCTCCAGTGAGCACCTGACGTTTCTGGCCTCAAAGATGATGAAAGAAAGGGCACTGATGGCCCCACCTCAGCCTGCAATGCTGTGCCTGAGATTACTGCTCAGTCAGGCACTGAACCTGCTCTCCAGTGGCCTCACGGTTGTTGCACTACAAAGAGCCCAGCTCCCCAAGGCAGTTTCCTTTCTAAAGACTAAAAAGGTGCTTTGCAAGAGCCTCCATAAGGAGGCTTTCAGGGGAGGATGAGGAAGATTAGAGAGAAGGAAAAGGTCTTTCAGTGAAACCGAAATCTTTGTGCAAGGAGAGTTCTCCCAAGCTCTAAGAGCACAGACCTGAGCACACCCGTCCCACAGCCAAGGAGCTGCGCAGGGCTCCGGGCAGAGGAGGAAGAGGAGGAAGAGGAAGGGAAGATGGTGATTCTGTGCTGTGTCTCAGGATATGTGGCCTTCCTCCCAGGCAGAGCAGAGGCAACGAAGGTGATCACCCCATTGCCTCTTGCCTGTCAAGCGGGATCCACCGTGCCTGCCGACAGCGACGGGCTGGGGGATTCTGCAGCACAGCAGCCAGCCAGGTGCCGGGCCAGGAGTCCGCAATGAGCTGCAGGCCACAGAGCAGCTTCATCACCAGATGGCCCAGGCCCTCGGTAGAGTTCTAAATGGCTGTCTTCACAAGCCCTTTGCACTCACCATCAGCTACTGACCGCAGCGCAGGAGCGGGTGCCGCGCGTTTGGCACCAGAGATGGGAAGCAGAGCGCTCGCTCTACCCCAGAGACAGCTCGGGGAAAGGTTTCAAAGGAAACAACTAGAGTTCTCTCTCTTCAGATTTCCTTCTGCCCTTTCAGCATTTTACAATAAAACACTTCATTTTAAAGTCTCTCTCTTTTTTTTCCTTTTCTTCATTTTCTTTCCACTGAACTGCCCCTGCCTCCACCTTGTATTTTCACTTTCTCCTCTTTTCTTAAGGGAAAAAAAGAATGAGTGAGAGAAACTGGGACTGACAGTCCCACACCTTGCCACTGCAAGTCAGAGGAAATAATTTCTTTTTCTCCCTCCTCAGATCACTTATTTTTTTATTTTCCTCTCTTCTGGTTCTGTCTCCAATGTGATCAGCTCAGAATAATTTTCTTCTCCCGCTCCTTTCAAGAAAACCTTGTACTGGGGAGGGGGAGCTTTGGGGGAAAAAAAAAAAGCCACAAAACAAACAACAACAAATCAAACCAACCTGGTTGATTATTTGTTCTTTGAAGATTTTCTTCAAAGAACAAAGATCTCTCCCAGGCCCAAGGAGTGGAGAGAGAACTGATGCTTCTCAGTCTGTATTTGGGGCTTCAGAGAAAGAGAAGCTCTTTTGGGTGACTTGCAGGGAAAGGAGTTGATTTGTTTTCCAGCTGTACTCTTAGTTCTGTCCACTTGTGACTAAAGACTGTGAAAAATGAGCAACCACTTTTCTCCAGAGACCTGAAAGCGAATTTCCCATACCTTCAGCAGAACCCTGGTACCCACCAAAGCACCAGCACTTCCCAGTGTATCTGATCCCTGGTAGCTTAACAAGGGAGACTCAGATTCCACCTTTTTTCCGCGAACTTCTTAATTAGGTAACTGTGCAATTAGGTAACCATGCAATTAGGTACTCAACATCTGCCTTCTGTCGGGGCCTAGATATGCAGAGTGTCCCCAGCAGCTGATCATTTTGCCAAGCATTCACTTTTTTTGCCAAGAGAGCTGAATCAAGGTGATGAGGAATCTTCTGCACTCTCCTCAGCTGACCTGGTGTGCCTTGGTGGGGGAACGCCTGCGAAGGAGGAAGGTATCCTGCTGTGACTGGCCCACACATACCCATGGGGAATTCAAATAAGCTCCTTTTGTTCTTTATGTGAGGGACAGCAAAATGAAGAGCTTTTCCTTGTGGAGCTCAAAGGCGTGGGCAAATGACTCTTCCCAGTGCCAGAAGACGTACAGGAGTCCTGCCTCCTCACCGAGTGAAAGGCAGCAAAGGTAAAGAGCAGATGACTGATTTTCCAGGGACTCGAAGCTGGGGGTAAACCTCACATGTGCACTGAGCTCACCCTCTGGAGCTGGACACTCCCGGAGCCTGTCAAACACCCTCTACCTTACAAAAGGGCACAACTGGTGAACACTGCAGGACCAGTCAGTGTCAGGACTTCCACTGAGCCAACACACAGTCTTATTTCTGCCATCCTTAGCTACTATTCAGATATTTCAAGGGGTCAGGGATGGGGGGCAAGGGGGTTAGAGTGAATTTTCTTTCCATTTTTGGAATGAATTTTCTTTCTGGTCCCTTCATACCATCTAGTGGGGGATTTGGGTAAAACATACCACCAAAAGATGAATGCTTAGAAAATAGCAGGTGGTGCTACACCAGTTGACCTTAACATTTCTGCTCCTCTAGTTAAATGCAAAAGTGATGAAGGTTGGGAAGGAAAAAGCCCTCAGCTCCTAGAGATAATCACCTTGGTCTAGAGACAGAAACTGAGGGGAAACCCAAAATGTCTGGTGTCTACTCTTGATTTTCAGGAAGAAAAGCAGAAACTTGTCAACTGTAAAATGAAATAAAGACTGGAAACAAAACATGAGGGTGGAAAGGGATTCTAGGAAGTGAGTGAATGTATCTGATCTGGAAAACTTGGGAAAAACACAGTTCCAAAGGGGGGGTTATCCCAAAGATTTACCTTCAGTTTTACTCCCTGTGCAGTCTGGAATCTTGTTGCTTAAACTGGATAAATACACTGTGGGAGAAGATCTGTATCCTCAGAAATTTTCACCATAGACAGAGTAGACCAAAATGGGCCTGACTTAAAGGCAGAGATAGAAGTCAAGACAAGAAGAAAAATAACTCTTGAGCTTCAACTCATTCAGAAATCAACCCAGGGCCAGAACATGGAACTTTCAGCTACCACTTTTACCACCAAATATCATTTTCCTTTTATTTTCTGCTCTTTGAATGGCAAGCAAAGCAATAAATGAAGAATTTAAACCTCAGCTCTGTCCAGGACAGCCTGAGGAGCCAGACCCTTTGCTTTCTCACGTCTGTCTTGTGGTGTTCTGGGTGCTGCTTTCCATGGAGGGCTGCACAGCTCTGAACAACACGGGGAAACCAGTATGATGGAAATCTTTTGACAAGTTTACATGACAAACCACAGAAGATTGTCAAAACGGCTATTTCCTATAAGAAGACTCTAAACTAAAGCTTCTGAAGCAACAGTTTGAAATTTCAATCTGTCAAAGATGACATTTCTCTGAAACTAGGTATTTGTTTTGCTCAAAACAGACGATTTTCAGGTTGATGTTTCCAAACCAACAGTTTCCCAAATAAGTTTAATGCCACTAAAATGTTGCTATTTTGTCTTTTGATCCAGTTAGCTGACAAAAAAATGAATGTCAAAATAATGGAACTCCCTGTTAGAGAAAATGTCCTTTCTTGGGTTCTAGAGAGTGAAAGAGCTGCCAGTCTGAGGACAGAGTCTCCCTGGGGTGGTCAGAGCTCTGAGCAGGGCAGGTCTTACCAGCTGCTGTGCTGGAGAACTAAAACAAACACTGAGTAAAAGAAAATGCTGCTGGCAATTGTGTGGACTTAAAGTGGTGGAGAAAAGCTACTTTTCTGCTGTTAGAGGCAGAATTCTGTCCCTGGCTAATGACAGTTTTACTTTAAAGGAATTCAAACAAAAAGGTAAAGTGCGTTGGATGGAACGTTATCTCCCACAGTTGCACTGCAGGCTGAGAGAGGTGCTGTCCTGTCTTCATCACAAACAGCATCACACAAGCTCTTCTGAAGAACATAAACTCTATCCCAGCCAAAACCAGTCTGCTGAGACTTCACGTTCTTGCAACGTCACAGGCTACAGCCAGAAGGGAACAGGCACCCAGATGCATCACGACCCACTAATCTGAGAAGATAATTCAAGAGTTCCTTTCTCTGTGCTTGGAGACCCAACAAGGAGGTTGGGAGCTTACAACACAGCTCTGTACTGGCAAACGCAGGAGTTGAAGCCAGAGATCTCCACAGAAACGTGTGCAGAGTAGATCACCTGTCACATTCTTCATTTCTGAAACCCCAGGACTATTTTTTAGGTCCCTAAGACCTTCAGAAAAGCCACCATTAGTCCCATTACTGCCTTGCACACCAGGAGCCACGTGCAGACCACACGAAGTGAGCTGCCCAATGTGTCATCCCAACCACTCTCCATCCTCTGGGCAGAAAGGCGGCGGTGGGCAGCCCGGGCACACTGGGTGCACTGGGAAACCTCTGTGGATCTCATGAGCTCAGGTGTGACGAGTGCTCACACCAGCAGGGTTTGGTTCCTAGAAAAGCTGGCCCGAGTCTGACTCTCGGGTGATGATGTGCTCTGGCTGATAAGCTCTGGCATCTCTAGCTCTGGTGGTTTAAGCCTTTTTGTCTCCCATCCCCAGCAGAGCTGGCAGCAGGGAATGCGTATGTGCACTACAGGCCTTGCTGTTCTCAACCCAAGGTGTTAGCTTCAACTGCTGAAAAAAGTGAGTTTATGCAAATATTTCAGAGAGAGCTAAAGGAATGGCATTTCTGCCAGTTCCGAGGAGAAGATCAGGAAAGCACAGTAATTTCTGACTCAGAACTGCAACAGACAGTGGGGGAAAAGGAAAATGTTAAAACCACGTCAGCTGATCGCTTCAGGGCACCAGAAATGCAGAACCTGAAGCTATTAAATGAGATTCTCAAGAGTCCAAGTCACCCTGAAAATGCAGTTTAGACTCTTAAGCCACTATTGGGCATTTTACTCCAGAGCTCAAACCTCTCAGCACGTTCCAAAGTAACACAATTTATTCATGGATGTTCTGCAACCTCATCGCCAGACCGGGATGTCCCGTGGCTATTTTCCCATCAGACATTATGGGACTAATCCAACTCATTGCAAGCATCAGTAAATACAGAAATCGAGACAAAGCAGCACCACTGAGCGTGTTGTTGGCTGCTGAGGGGTTCAGAGGGGTGAAGCCATGTGCCTGAGAAAGCTGTCTGAAGATAAGCTGCAGCTAATGGGTAAATGGTTGGAAAGTGCTGACCCCTTTCTAATCAGGAACAATCAGAGTTTTATAAAACAGCTTTTATCAAGGTCTCTGAAATTTCTTTTTACATCTCAACTCACCAAGCCCACAAGGGCATGCTAGAGGAAAAAAAAGAACCTCTTTCTTCCAAAGTCAGACACTAAAATATACCCAGGGGCCCTTCTGCAGATCTACACAGGACCAGAAATGTTCCAGACAAAATCTGAGTGTATGTTGCCATGACAGGGAAATTTCAGCACAAAGATAATTTTGCTCTTTTTTCCCAAACTACCCCCTCAGAAACCCAAAGCCAACCAACCTAAACGAAAATACTGCAGTTTAGGTGTCTGAATACCAGTTTGCCCAGTACCACAGAGACAACTGACTCTGCCATCCCTCAGCCACCCTTTGCACGACCTGGTTCCGTGTCAAGGTAATTTCTTTCCAAGAATCTAACTACGTGGGAGAAGCCACTGCTGAAGCTGTGGTTTCAGATGAGGGGAAGAGACCAACCCAGCAACATTCCCGCAACCCTTCTGGACACGAGGGAGTTCAAATGGACACGAGGGAGTTCAAATGGACACGAGGGAGTTCCAAATGGGATCTAGGTGTGAACAGGCTGCCTTGTTCCTCCAGCAGCTCCTCCTGCACAAAGCCCCCAGCAGCATGTAGGGAGTTGGGCATCTAAGTGCTTTTAAAGGCTGAAATGCTGGGGTACAAGCAAGGAGAAATACCAGGGAGAGACAGGCCTAGGTGAGGCAGCTGGCTGGAGAGCACAGAGGGAAGGCTGGAGATGTGTACAGGAACATATGTAAAGTGGGACAGACGTGTCTCTTCAGAAGGACAACCACTTGTCCTTCCATCTCACCGGTCCATGTGCTGTCCCAAGGGATTTCTGGAACACTCTGGTTGCTAAAAGCAACGCTCGGGTGAGCTGCTCAAAGAGAGATGTGAGTATGCAGCACCTTAAGGTTTCTGGGAGCATCCTGTGGAACTGGTTCTATGTAATGGTTTATGAAATGTATCCTGATGCTTATGTACGGTGTCCTGGAAATGAATGGGATTTATTCAGTGTCTTAAGAAGTGTAACATCAGGGCTGCATTCTAATACAGCTCTCTATATGACAAGCACACAGCTCCGGAATCAGCATTCAGCTCTCATGCATTTCCAGGCTCTGAGAAAAGTGTGGTTTTCAGCTTAATAAATGCAGGAGAGTGTTCTGGCTCACAGCAGGAAAATACAGAGCATTGGGGCACTCAGTGTCACTGGGGAGGGCAGAGTTTGCTGCATGAACAGAGCTGCTTATCTTGTATCTACAGGATACGAGACTAAGCACTTCTACAGCAGCGGATCACGTAGACACATCCCAGCTTGCTGCAAACCAGCCAGCCTGGCAGTACCCGACACAACTTCATTAGCTAGCGGGATTCTTTTCGCTCAAGAAGTGCCACGGAACAAAGCCACTCAGAAAATTACCCTGCAACCTGTTTTTCACTAGGAACCTGAGTTTTTAACTGAAGAGATCTTTTTGTCCTAAGTTTCAAAGATCTTTTGGAAATGATAGATAAAGCAACTCGCCACATGTCAGAAAGCAGAAAGGAATTTCATAACTAGCTTAAATACTGTGATTTTAAGATGCAGCCAGGTTCCCTGCCAGGCTGACTCCATCACTTCCCCATTTCTTCTTCGTGGTCCCAGGCCAAGTAAATAGTCACAAAGCACAACCACCCCCAGTGAAATGCTGCTGAGGGGGGAGGTGTAGCCCAGGTGCCTACCAAAGACAGAGCACAAGCCAACCACAGCACTCCCTATTTCTATTTTAACACCAATCCCTGCCTGACCTGTTCACCATCAGACCAGGTTAGACCTTACCTAGCCTAAAATGCCATAATGCCACCTCGAGCCATGGTCAGCACCAGATACTTCAAAAAAAAATATACAAGGAAGTTCTCCTGAGAGGAGCTTTGCTTTAAAAAAACCAATCAAAATGCATCACACCCAACTGTAATTTTTTATCTGCTATTTCACTTTGGTGTTTAAGGATTCCTACCTGATCAGGAGAACATCTTCCCCTTTGCAGCTTTACTCCTATTACAGCCTATTTCCTTTATGTGATTCAAATGTTAGTTTGAAGTAGAATCTCCAACATTCACAGACACACCTCTAACTTCTGGCTTTTTATTTCCTGATTTTAATCTTAATTTAATGGTTAATTGCTTATTTGGGTAGCAGCTCAGGAGCTTGAATCTTAAGATGCATCAGTATTACTGCTGACTAATCCAGTATCTGACAGTTAATGGAAGTCTTTCCACTGGAGACTTGGTGACATATTCAAAGGTCTAGTTGGCATCACTATTCCTCTCACCATCGCTGAAAATAAAGCTGAGCTTTGATGTGAGAACAGCAGTGGATTAGTCAGCTCTGACTACCTGCCTCTGCCCCTGCACTTTTCCTAGTGCTCTTCACCACAAGCCAGACAGGAGGTTTTTCTGTTGGTTTTTTTTTGTTTGTTTGTTTGGTTTTTTTTGGTTATACTTCTTCACCAGAAAATTGGCATTTATTGAAACCAGAGCTTTTCTTCAGTGAGGTTCCTTAGATCCAAAGGGAATTTCTCCTCAACAGTAGGAAACAGGGAGAATGAATCATCAGTTACAGGCTGCATTTCTGGTCAGAACATTTCCCTCTGGAGATTTCTCAGTTCCTGGAACTGACACTGGCCAGGGTATGTGCTGGGAAATGAGTCTAGTTAAGGAGCCAGCAGCACAGGGTGTGGGGTTATCACAGACATCAGGTTACATAACCTCACTCCGTGATACACCGAGCAATCCTGAGGTGTGCAGTGTTCAAGTGAAAAAGACCTATTTTTTAAATTCTATGGCAAACAGACACAGATTTAACCACAATCTCCTTTTTCTGTCAAAAAGCAGTTGAGGAGGGAGAATAGTTACCCAGCTTCAGTATAAAATAAGCACCATAGAGTCAGGAATGGTGCCTGACACAGGCACTACTTACAGCTGCCTAAAGGTTTAGGTCAATGAAGCTCTGGGTTGGAAAATGCAGATACTCCCGTAAGACACCTGCATGACAGCAGAGCAGCCCAGGAAGGCATTGGTTCTACAGAGACTTACTGTCCCCAGGCACAAACGAGGCAAACACGGAACTGCAGAGAAGCTGAATTCCTTATTTTCAGTTCTCTGCTACAAGCAAAACCAAGGTGGAGCAGGACCTGGCGGGGCAGTGAGATCTGCAGACACGAGTGGAGGCCCCTGGATGGTGCTGTTGTTCCACAGCTGTGTTTGCTTCTCAGAACTTCCACTGGCTGAGCTATGTTGTGGAAAAAAAAAAAAAGCCAGAAAAAAAGCCAGAAAAAAAACCCATCAGAGGCTGTAAGACAGCAAGGGAACAATCTGTCTCGGTGCTGAGTTTTATGGATCAGGCAGCTCGGCACCTGAAATCCACGATGTCTCACCTTGGGGATTTCACAGCGCTGGGTCACGAGTGGGATGAACAGCTCTGAGTCAAGGCTTTAAGTGCCACATTGTGGGGACTGCCACCCTCGCCTGGCAAAAAGGGGTTATCCCTTAACTAAAGCCTTGGGGGGATGCCAGGAAGGTCTTTTGTCACTTTTGTAAGCAAGGAAGAAGCGGGAAGTGGAACTGGGCAGGAAATGGAGTTCTTACTGTAGTAAAAAAATGTTGAAAGAACAAACCAGAATCCTCCCAGTAAACTCGTGCACAGATCAGAGCAAACCAGAGACTTGGAGACACCTTCAACCAAAACCCAGCAAACAACAGAAAACAGGAGTTTCATAAACATGAGGGGTCAGACCAGCTCCCTGAGAGGTGACCACCCTGCTTCACATATGGCCTGTTTCAGGACAACAGGCAACAAAGCTGATGCATTATCAACCCACCCACACCTACATGCAGTTCTCAACCAACAGCTACCCCAGAAAAAAAAAGCATTTTCAGACTTCTTGTTGAAGCTGCTCTGCTTTGTAGGCACCATCAAGTCAGAGGAAGACGAGGTTATCGAGTTAGTGACGAGGGCACTGGGATGGCAGTGGAAACATGTTTGTATAGCTGTAACTTTTATATTTATATAGTTATATATTTCTGAATTTTATATATAATTTGTAGATATCATTTCAATCCATTAATGAGTAAAGCAACTGTTTCACTGGTAGAGGTCAGGCAACCACCACGTGCCCAATCCCTTTGCAACAGAGCAAACTGTGCACGTGGCACCTTTCCTGCTCCTTTCCAGGACACGGAGCCTCATCAGCACACCCCGAATTCCCCCTTCGGCTCTGAATGCCCAGGCTGTGGGGACAGCCCTGGCACCAGGCTGGCTGCAGCAGCCTCTGAGCCTCCAACATCTTGGAAACGCAGCTACGGCCACTGCTTGGAAACAGTTTTCAAAGAAACTTCTGTTCCTCACTCTTCACCCCAAAAGGAAAGGGAGAGAGGAGAAAGATCATTTGAAACCCATCCCACTTGGCTCATTTCTGTCAATTCTACCTGGCTAAAGGTCAGTAGTGCCTTGTGGGATGGATGGTTTAATGCAAATTATGTAATAAGGTAATTTTCCTTGCTGCAAATAACCTGCATTCATATCTGTCTTTACAAAGACAGAAAAAAAACAGGTTATGAATAAAGGACTTCTGCTGATGCTAGGAGGCTGGTGCAGGCACAGAGATGCAGGCAGAAGGGGAGATTTCCCCCTGCCCTGCTTCCTGCAGTGCCCAGCCTGCTCTGATGGCAGGTCTCAAGAGCCAAGTTGGGCTGTCTCTCTAACCAAAGGGTCCCTCTGTCTTCTCCTGAGTTTAACCCGTCTTGCAAAGCCTGTGGAAAACCACGAAACAGGAAATCGAGACAAGCTGAACTCATTTCATGGAAGAGATTCAGCTTATCCTTTAAAGGTCGTCAGGCTCACATTTTGCTAGCTAATGACCTGGAGGGGTTATGGTCCAGTCTGCAGCAGCTCCAGAGGTCAGCCCAGTTTCCTACCTCACATTACAGAATGTAGAGTGCAACACAAGGCTTCTCCGATAGGAAGCATCTGCCTAGACCCTTTGGAGGGTGCTATCTCCTGGGGTGACTCCCATTATGGGGCAGACACAGTGGACACTGTAACTGGTTCCAAAAAGCAGTTATTTTAGCCCCAGACAGGACACACTGCCAGAAACAAGGCTCTTCATCAGCAGCTCGTCAGAAAGCGATGTGCAAAACAGAGCGATTTCTATTAGCGGAGCCACAAAGCTCTCCTCTGCTTCTGCTCTGCATTAAAGGGCATGCACCCGCTGCACAGAAAGAGATAAAGTACCAGACCCCCCCCAAGGGCTGCTGGAAGAGTCAACACTGGGAGGAAAGCTGCGCGGGTGCCGGCCAGCGCTGCCTGTCGGCATCGATAGGTCATCTGGGGCAAAAGAGATTGTTGGGCTCTACCACTCCAGTGGGAGAAGCAGGCTCAAGACTCAGGAGTCTCTGGATTTATCCTGAGCTCAGAGGCTGTGGCCTTCCCCAGCTCCTCCTTACCCAAAGTGAGCGAACAGTTTTCTGCCACACAGCGCGTTACTGGGATGGTCTTTGGTGAAGGGACTCTGCTGTCTCCAGGTGACAACTACAGATGGTCAGATACGGTTCACTTGTGTCTCCTGCTTCTGACAGAAGACGGTGACTTTGAACTCTAAACCCAACAGAACTGGTATTTTCCAGTTTCCATCACAAAATACCCAGTTAACAAGCAGAATGGCTTTTCTTCGTTGTGGGAAAAACTCAGCTTTTCAGTGCTTAATATTTTGTTGGGAAAATGTCGTGCAGTGCAGCCTGGTTTCCACTGCTGTGGGATCCTTTGATTTTGCTCTCAAGCAGGAGAGAGCTGATTGATGCTTTCTTTCCCCTCTCTGCTGTACTGGATAAGATTTAGACTCTTATGTTGTCTTACAGGAAACAAGTGGAGAGTTTTTTCCACAACTGCAGCATGTACAAGGTCTCCACCTCCTCCTCAAACACTTATTTCTACAAGTGCAAGAACATAACCATCTTTACATCTCTATTCTGCAGTCATATTCACCTGGGATTGGCCGATTTGCTGCAAAGGTGGCAGAGAAGAGACAGCAGAAAGTGGAGGGGAAAAAAAAAGGTCAAATATTTTTCAAATGCAGTGCTGCCCACACAGCTCCCTCCTGCTGCTGAACAGCCCAGAGGTTGTTGCAGTTGTGCTCTGGGTTTCCAAAGCACTGGCTGGGTCCCAGTTTGACCAGTTACCGCAGCCCTCTTGTGATTAGTGTCTGCCCATCAGGTACCAGTCAGTTCTCAGCAGGGGGGGGGCTCACCAATACAGTGAATAATTTACATGAGATTGAAAGGAAAGAATTATGAACTGGACTGCTCATAATTTTTTTCAAAGAATTAACTGTGGGGTTCTTTAATTCGTCACTGCTCCTGCATTTTCCATTCCTCTCCATCCATCCATCTTCCCAAGGAGGCTGGCAGGACTGTTCTTGCAATGGAAAGGCAGCTGAAAGGACATCTCCAAGCTGGGGACATCCCAGGGGACACTTTAAAAAAGACTTTGAGAGAGCTCTGCAAGAAACAGGCCATTGCCTTGCTTCTCTGTGGCATTCTGACAGGGAACTGTGGAAGTGAGATCACATGGATTTGAAGGACTATCCTCCTGGCAGAGCCAAGGACAAACATGTCCTATTCAGCTGGCTCTACTCCCTTTTCCCAGCTGCTTCACAGCCCTTCTGGTCCATTGACCCTCTGCATAAATTTGCCCAGGAATTCACATGGCAGATGTTACAGGAATTCAGCCCCACTCAATCCAGCTTCCTTCTTGATTATACTGGTTTTCTACCAACTCCATTTGGTTAGGTCTCACAAACGTGTTACAAACCACAGGAAAGCGAGATGATAACGGACTGAGTTCATCTCACCTGACTTGATCTGCGAGAGATACAAGTGCTGCAGGTATTTAGAGTCAACCAAAGTCTAATCTCAGGGCCAATGGAGGGAGCCAGACAGATAAAACATTTAATCAGACATTCCGATATGAAGCAAATCTTGCCTGTTTCATTTTGCTGCCCATGAAAAGGCTGAAAGGTTTCATCATTCCCTTTCCTGTCCCATCGAAGAAATCTCTTTTGTAACTCAAACACTGAAGCAGAAGAGCTGAATTCAGCCAGGAGGGTGAACACAGGATAACATCCTATGACATTATGATTCTATGATCCTCTGACCCCAGAGAGAGCAGCCCCGTAGAGGAGCCTCCTCCATCACTTCAGGGATGCTGAGATGTTTCCTTAGCTGAAAATCCATTACTGTTCAGTGCATGCACTATAAGGAGATGCAGATTTAAATCCTTGCTTTAAAAGAGGTTTAATCAGCTACATGTGCTCATGGGAAAGCAGACACCAATCCCAGAGCAGGGCACAGCACCCAGAGACCTGCAGGAGACAATCACTGGACCACTTCTCCAAGGACATGGTGTAGCCCTGCCTGAGACAGCAACAGGGATCTAGGAGGTGCAGCTTCTTAGTTCCTACTAACGTGACACAAACATCTCAGGGGAAAAAAGACAGACAGATGAAAGAACAGAAAAGGGGAAAGGAGAACGGGGAGAGGGGAGAGGTGGAACTCGCTTTGTGTCTGAACCCACTCCTGTGGAGTTCAACCCTGTGACTTCAGTGCACTTGGCACCACTGGTTCCCATTTCCCTCTGGCTCAAACTGGGGAAGGATGGGATGTATCTCAGTGAGAGTTGGTGTCTGCCAGCTCAGCTTAGATCTGTTCCCATCAACCTTGCCTGCAGATGAAAGCAGCCTGCCAGCGTGACAGGAGATGCTCCAACTGGAGATTCTGCTGATTACACAGAAGTCTCATTCCAGCACAAACAGCGGGAAGGACGTGGCTTCGCACCGAGCACCTGCAGATTCATTCCCTGCCTCTTGCTGCAGCGTCTAAGAGAAGAGCAACACACACACCAGGGAAGAGAGCCAAAGCCGACCGCTCTAGGTAGAGGATGCTGAATTTTGCATCACACGCCTGGCAGCGCACGCGGGACCAGAGGGCTCTGCTGCTGTGGGTGCCTCCACAGGAGGGCTGGGGTCAGAGAGCCTGAAGGGCCAGGAGAAGCTGCAGAGGCAAGCACAGGAATGCAGCACGTGTGTCTCTCACTGGTTTACTTACTGCAGAGACCAGGCACAGCCCTGTGGTCAGATGACGCCGGTTCCCAGTTAGCCCCAGCACTCAGAGCTACTTTGGCCGTGAATCTCCAGATGCAGACAGCTGCCTTACACTCCAATCCTTTCCTTTGCAGCATTATTTTTTTTCTTCCAGGCAGGTTTCTCGAGGAACACAGACAGCCCTACTGCTCTCCTGCTAACCCTAGGTGGTGCAATTTAGTTAGAAAGCCTGAAGCAAAGAAACGCTGATGACTAAAATCCAAAAGGTTTCTTTGCAAGCCAGGTAGGACACGTCAAGAGGTGATGACAAGAACACACTGGCCAGCCCACAGCAGGTGCAGGAAGTCATGGCAGAGTGAGTAGATGGGCCACTATGGCCACCACTTGACTGCCTCCCGTACAGCAATGCCTGCTGGCCCCGCTGTGCCCGAGAAGGCTGGACAAGCACAGCTCCATCTGCAGAGCTGGTAGCAACTGTTGTTCCAGTACCGTTTGTTGGTACGGCAGCCGAGGGGCTGCCCCTTGATGCCAGGTACAGCTCAGCTCCTTCCCTCCGACTGCTGTGGGATGGAAATGAGGTCCCCAGGCTGGCCAAGGTCTAAACTTAAGGACTGATTGGACCCCCAAGTGCCAAAAGATGTTGCTCATCGGGAGTTTATGTTGTGCCAAGGTGAACTGTTAAGTAAATAAATAAACAAACGAATCCCACCAGAGTAACTGCACATTCTAAGCCCAGCACAGAGATGTAAGAACATGAGCGCTGTAAGAAGGCAAAATTACCCATCCAAGAAGTTTTTCATCCTCCTCAGTACGTCTCCAAAGCCCTTGCTCTGGGACCTCTCATGTTTATTGTGCTTATTTTGTGACTACAAAACACAGATGGAAACAAAACAAATTTATTCCCCTTCCCTGTGGAAGCTGAGCTGGAAAGTCAAACCCCCTGCTCTAGCTCATCTTGTCTGGATTCCCTGGGGGATACGTTCACAGCACGTCATCGAGGAACTGGTGCTAATGCCATCACCTGCCTGATAATGCACACGACCATTGAGTTTTTAAGACTTTTAAATGACTAAAGATCAATTAATACCCTTTATTGCTGCTATAAATCTGTTCATTGAAGGCATGCCTGCTTCTCTTCCACATTTACCTCAATACCCCCTAAAAATATCCCACAGCGAGGTGCTGAAGGGTTGTGAGTCCAGTGACTGCTGCTCAGACCCTCCCAGCAAGCACCAAACTCTGCACTCGTGCCAGCTACTGATAGAACTTCTCATAGAATCATTTAGGTTGGAAAAGACCTTCCAGATCGAGTTCACCCATTAATTCCTCCATCTCAAAGTGACAAGAGCACAGCCTGGAAATGGTTTTGCAGCATGTCTAATGCTCCCTTCCCAAGAGACCGCAAAGGCTGACCACGGTCTGGCATAAGGAGGTTTGGCAAACACAAACAATATTTCAATCCCATGCTAAGGACAGGACAGCACCAGCATATCTACATTGCTCAGGGAGGCTGCGGAATCACTATAGCTGGAGTTTAACAGTACAGACCTGCTTTGAGTAGAGGTAAAGCTGAACCAGGACTAAAACAGATGAGATTAAATGGCCTCTGGTGACCTCTTCCAGGCCTCCTACCTTCACATTTTAAATGAATGGCAACAACCACCTTACCATCTGAATTTAAAGCATCGGTCTAAACCTGCCTGTGGACCTACCAGAGAAAGAATTTCACAGAAAAAAAACCCAACACAGAATCATAGAAGCATTTAGACTGGAAAAGACCTTTAAGATCATCGAGTCCAACCATTAACCCCACTCTACCAAGTCCCCCACTCAGCCGTATCCCCGA
>JANHGN010000313.1:0-13519 GCA_024605025.1 Megaceryle maxima
CCCAAACACCAGCATTATTTGAAAAGAAAAAACTGTGCATTGAATCTCATCTTGATTTTTTTTTTTTTAATATTTTCAGGCATTGGGCTGGGCTCCAAGTGCAATTTAATAGAGTCTAAAGATTAGTATATTCTTTGTAATGTTTCATCTACATAGAGTGTCTTGCTCTGAATTCTATGCTGAAAATAAACCGTCCAACAGTCAGGAGGTTAAAAAAAATTAATACTTAAAAGCTGCAAGTTCACTCTGTCTATGAAACCTCCACATAGATGTATAAAAATAATACACTCTTTGCAGCAACTAGAACATCACAAGCTATGAATATCAGAATAACTATTGATGTGTTTTAATGAAGAGTGAGACAGTATAGTTCTTTCCAGCACTGAGAAGAGACTTTCTAAATTCAAAACCCAAGTAACCACTTCCATGATTTATAGCCTAACTCCAGTTTGTATGAGCCAATACAAGTAACTTAGGAAGAGTTCTGTTTCTACTAAAACTGAAAATAAGTACTCCTTTCTAATACGTGCCTGGGTGTATTAACCCGTGTGGTCCTACTTGGCCCAGTGGGTGAACTTTAACTGCCCTGCAGATGCCCCTGAGAGCATCAGAGTATTTCCTGGCTACTCAGAGCACCAAGCCATTGGGCACACTTAAAGCACACAGTTTATCTGGCATGTTAGAAGAAAATATTGGGGTACCTGGATTTTAGTGGTATGCTGAGCCACCTGCACTCTGAAAGTAGAGACAGAGTGTCTATGCAGAAAGTATCCATATTCAAAAAGACCAAGGCTAGAAAGAGTCAGTGTGAATTTATGAAGGGCAGACTGTGCCTGACCAACTTGACTACCCTCTCTGACTGATTCCATTAATGGGTGATGAGCAGCAGATATTTTCCACCTTCACTTTACCCAGGCTTTCATATTGGTCTCTCATAACATCCTCATAGCCAAGCTGGGGAGGCACAGAGGGGGTGAATGAACCAATAGGTGGGTCAAGAAGTAGCTTGTCACACTCAAAGGATGGTATCAACAATCGGAAAGCCAGTTTCTAGTGGCATTCCTCAGGCGCTGATCCTGAAATCAATACTCTTTTATATCTTTAATAACTCATATGATAGGATGTAGTTCCTTGGCAAGTTTCATTTGGCTAAGCTGCAGTGAGTGGCTGATAAACTGAAAGCAGTGCTGCTCAGAGGAACCAACTGAGCTCAAAGGAGCCTCAATAATCTGAAGTGGGCTGGCAGGCATCTCACAAAATTCAGGAAAGGCACATACAAAGTCATGCCCATGGGATGAATGAACTCAACACTCCAGGCTGACTGCTGGAAGGAGACTTTAAAGAAAAAGGTTATGAAGGTCCTGATAGGCAACAAGCTGAATATGGGCCAGCAATGTGTCGTCCTTTCAGTAACGAAGACTAACTGCATAATGTGCTGCATTGGTAAAGTGTAGGAAGCAGGTTTAAGGAAGTGATTATTTTCCTCTATTCACTATTCATAAGTCTTCAACTGGACTATTATGATGAGTTTTCAGTCTCACAGTACAAAAGAGATATTGACAAAATGTAAGATGTCCATCAAGTTTGCTGGGGACCTGGAGTACAGGAATTACCAGGAGAGACTGAGAGAACTGTATTTGTTCAGTCTTAAGAAGAAAAAATTGATGAGTTGATCTTCTCACTATCTTCAATTACCTTATGGGAAGGGGTAGAGACAGACCTACCAGGAGACAGCAGAACACAGTGACAGGATGAAAGGTAGGAAGCCCAAGTTACAGCAAGGGCATTTCCAATCTAAAACAAAACAAAATATTCACCCTGATAGATGTCAATGGGGAACTTCTAACATGAGATGTAGAGAATTTGACTGGAAAGGGTTTTGTGTAATGTAATATACCTTTGAAATTTTCATTGTTTTTAGCAGGAGGTGGGACTGAGTGACCACCAGAAGTGTCTTTCAGCTTATGTTTTCTGAGATTTTCCAGCAGAACACCCCAAACCAGACTCCTAGAGTTACAGACAGTGGCTGCCTGGATGGACCAAAATTTTGGTAGTATCAGTATTATCTTTTCCCTCTTCCCATCTACCATCTCCATCTCACTGATTTAGCTCACATACTGTCACAGCTTGTGTGCTGCTGCCTGTTTCAGCACTGTAACTGCAGCCAGCTGCTGCTATCAGACAAGGTCTGTTTCTCATGTACACACAGGACCGTAAATGATGTTATTTCATCCTTTGACAGATTCCATATTCAGATGAAGCCATTAATGGTCCAGCATACTATCCTTCTCTTTCACTTGATAGAGGATACCCATTTCTGAGTAGACCCTTGTACAACTATGTCAACTTTCAGGCCTAAGACTAAAAAATCTTGAAAATAAAAGTCTTCATTTACCTGTAAATTATGCCTTGAATTGCAATTGCCTGTGACTTGTTCTTTCCTCTTACCATAATTAATTTTTCTAGCCTACTCCCTTTCCTCAACTGTCCACAGGTACAGAAGGGAAGGTTGTGCATGACCCAGGCAGCTTGCACAGAGGTAGTGTGCTCTGAGAGTGCTGGCTATTTGACTCTATAGGTGCACCTCAGAAACACAGTTCATAGCAAGCTACCTCAAGAGGTCACATTTTTGGGCAGATAAAGTGTTTGTGGCACCATAGCCCACCCAGAGCTGGAGCATGACTGTAATTTTCTTGTTCTTCTTGTTTCTATAGCCTGGTAAAATCAAGTCTAGTGTTCAGAGCATGAGCGCAGTAGCTACATTGTGTTGATAAACTTCTTCTGTTAAAAATTTTCTGTGTTACCTGGTCCTGTGCCCTTCATAACTGTTTGTGAGGAAGGATAATACAATTTCTGTACCCTGTTTACATACAGTATAAAGTGCTCAACGTGAGAGCACATCTTTAGTAACATGCAATGTATATGTCTTTGGTACATACGCATTTGCTTTTTTTTTTTTTTGGCTGAAAAATGTTTACAGTATTTTCTTTCTTTTTACAGGTATGCCAGGTTTCATTTTAGACTCTTTATTTTCTCTTCTTATAATTGAATTAAAAGCTTGGTTTTTTCCACTGCATATTAATTCTCAGATCTCTGTTCTAAACATTTAAAGGTGATATACAACATGAAAAGATAAACTAAAAGGTGGGAAAAACATGTAACAGTCCCCAATCCCAATATACTTCCCTATAAAGTAGTAGTTTTTATCTGTAAAACACTGTTTTTCTAAAGTGTTTTTTCTATATTAGACTGCTTCGGTTACCAACCCTAGCACAGAACTTATGGTCTTGTGGTGAATCAACACTAGAGGTCTACTGGCAATATTCATTCACACTCTCCCAAATTCTCCAAATTCTATGTCAAAATCCTTACCTACATTACTGTAGTTTTAAGGCTGTTCCTGGAAAGTCAACAGTGCATTGTACTGTCACATATGCTAACATATGTCACATAAACTAACATAATTGAATCTCAAAGACCTTTAAGAGGAAAAAAAAATAAAAATACCTGAACTATATAAAAAGAAGTGATTATTAAAGATGTAGCTGAATTAATTGGTTTAAAAAATGAGACTTTATCATCAGTGTTAAGCATATAGAAATAAGTTACTCTGCAATACAGGAAAAAATCTTAACTGAACTGGTTATTATGTGATTTGTCATGGTGGGGATTACAGTATTTTCAGAAAAGTAATCTGTGAAGTAAGGCAGTATATCACCCATTTTAAATGTTAAAAGGAGTTTATTAGGCTGTCCTTGAAGTGATGGGAAAAGCAAATATTGTAAGTTTAAAATATTTTATCTGTCATAACAACTTTTAGACATATTTATTGGTGTATACAGAATAGTATTACTAATAAAAAAATTGTTGTCCTGTTTTCTTCTTCATTTCACATAAAATCCTGCAGTCTGCAATCATCATTAATCTGGGATTATATGTATGTTGGATTATCCAACAGGCCATCAGGTTATGGAAATTAATATTGCTGTAAGATTCTTATGTCCATTTACAGTGGTGTTGTTAAGAAGACCACATAAACTACTTAGTATAGTCGTAAAAATGGAAATCAAACTTGTCAAACTTGTAAAAGACTGAACTATTGCTCATGTTTAAAACTTCTAGTCTGATTCATTAAGCATAGCAGGAATACTCTATACCTAAGTGAACTTTTAATGTGTTGGGCTCATTTTCAGATTTTTAGACACAAACATGTCTGATTTTACTACAGCATTTAATCTAGAATATCCTTATTCTAATATAAGATGTAATGGCTTTGAACTGGAAAAGGTAGATTTAGACTAGAAATTAGGAAGAAGTTTTTCACAATGAGGGCGATGACACACTGGAACAAGTTCCCCCAGGAAACTGCAGATGCTCCATCACTGGATGTGTTCAAGACCAGTCTGGATGTGGCCTTGGGCAACCTGCTCTTGTGGGAGGAGTCCCTGCCCACGGGGTTGTATCTAGATGATCTTTAAGGTCCCTTCTAACCCAAACCATTCTATGATTTCATTCTAAATTAAAGGGAAGGTATTAATAATAATTCTCTCAGATCACCTCAACCAATTAAAAAAATGGTTAAAAATATGTCTATAAAAATAAAGTTAGGTGGGTAACTACATTTATGATCATACAGTATTATGTCCCAAAGATTTTGGAACAGCTAACTGAGTGTCCTTGAGTTTTAATACTGCCTTTCTGGGTGATACAACAGAATTCAGATTTACTGTATCTTTTTCCTGATATCTAGTATTATGTTTTGCTGGCCACAATCTTCTGCATAAGTCAGATATTGTCATCTCTCCACTTGGTTTGATGTCATGTAATGGATTAGGACATGACTTGAACAGGTAGTGATTTTCAGCTACAATTTTTATAAATGTACTTATTCATCTGTCAGTAAATGGGCTCTTTATAAAATAACTATATAGAAAGTTTTCACATATTGTGAATACCTGAAGTCTTATTTTTTGTGCAGCTGCTTCTCTTTTCCCCTCCTTTCCTGAAGACATCGCCATCCATATCTCTGGCTGTGTGATGGTTTCCCCGATGAAGTCTCTGTGAAGCCTTTTCTACCAGAGCCATGGCTGGTCCCCTGATCCAGCAACAACCTGCTGTCCTGGTAATCACTGCAGACATCCCTCAACTTCTTACTTTCCTTTCATTGTGTTCTCAAGATCAACTATATCCCATCCAGGACATCTGGATAGCAATCAGTACTTTTCCTAAATTTTGAAAAACAGTTATTACTTACATTGAAACTGTTAGAGCCTCAAGTGAAACCTGGCACCCATTGTGTGATGCCTTGGCTTCCTATTTAATACACCCCTGGGAAACATGAAGAAGTTCAGACAGGAGCCCTCACAACAAGAAAATATGCTTTATCTTAGACTGTGAAGGAAACGGGCCAAGCAGCTAACATAAAGTACCATCACTGACCAGTAGAAGCAGGGGGATAAACAACAACAAATACCTTACCAAGGTTGGATTGGCGTGATAACCATGTGTTGTATTCCTAACATGGAAATGGGATTTCTGTGTAAATGTGTGTTAAATCTAGTATATTAAAGTATTTCAACATAGCATTCTTCCAACAGCACTGACAGTTGTTAACAGTGTCTATTCCATCACTGAGAATATGTCCAGAAGACTATATTGCTGATTTGGGTCATTCACCCCATATACAAATAGGCATGGTTCCATGTGGTGGGACATGTCAACTTCATGCCATCCTGGGCAGAAAGAAGAATCTAAATTCAGGAAGACAATTTATCTAGTCAGATACAACCACCCAATCTATAATTCAACCCTAACCCTAAATGTAATTTTTTTTAAGTGTCATAGGGTTTAGCATTTTATTTGTAATTTATTTTGTATTTTTGCATATTACCTGAAGAGCAATTCTGCAATGCTACTGTGCAGCTTCAGAGACAGAACATCAAATTCATATTAGCCTTGGCAGAAAATTGCCACCAAAGTTATCAATATTGTTCTTAATTATCAATGAATGACCTTTAGGAAAACATTTAGGAAATCACTCCTCAGTTAATTTGAAAATATTTTACAGGTATTTTTTTCCCCTCTAAGAAGAAAAAAGTTAACTTCACAACATTGAGAGTCTTTAATCTGCAAAATTTTATGCTGCATTGTTTAGTATAGTCTCCAGTGGAGTGTTATACATCTGAAAGTATGAAGCTTGAATACACTTGCTAATTCAAACATGAAAGACAAGGAATAGTTCCCCTTAACTGAATGTTTTGAAGATGGTAAGTAACAAAATTATACATGAAAGACATATTGAGAAAAAACTAAATCACCCAGTTATCAATTATCTTGGCAGATGATCAACTATCTAGATAGAGTATGTTTGTTTTCCCCCTGTGTGGGGTTTTTTGGTTTTGTTGGGGGTTTTTTGTTGTTTTGGTTTTGTTTTGTTGGGGGTTTTTTTGGTTGTTTTTGTTTGTTTGGGATTTTATTTGGTTTTGGTTTGGTTTGACTTGGTTCAGGTTTTTCAGTGGATCTGTCACAATTCATCTCCCTTTGAGACTGCTTGCTATAGTAATCATATTGTCCATATGGTATTAAGGTACTCCATAGAATACTAATATTCTTATTTGACAACACTTCAGATTTCTCATAAAATAAATCTGTCATTATTTTTGCTTGTAAACACATTTGTGTTTCATAAAATGACTAATGCCAGTCTATTTTCCTCATATCTGGAAGTAGAAAAGATTATAAAAATCAATCAATCAATCTCCTGAGATGTAATCCTATGCTTAGGATATTCCAGATACTATTGTCCATGCCGATGATGAATTGAAAGATAAAAAATGCAATCACTGTTCTTCTTGCTCACATTGCCATCATTGTGGAAACCTCTGCTGCCAGGTGGGCATTTTTCTCCTACACCACAGTAACTATATTCAAATGCCACAAATTTTCCCTAATTACTCTGAAATTAAATTTCAACTATATGCTCTCATATTCACAAGAGGCTTTTTTTTTTTTTTTTTAAGTAGAACACATAGAAAACAAAACCAACTCCTAGTATTATAGTGTCCAAATGTTAATATTTTTACTTTCTAGAATATGTTTTTATGCCAACTGCAGGATTAAAATTACTAGGATAAGAGTATAGGTTACAGTAAAGACTGACTAGTGTTTGTAGTTTTGCATTGTTGGATCATATTTTTTTCTCTTTAGCAGGATAAGAAAAAGAAATAATATTTAGAGTGTTAATCTTACTTGGTAAAACACAAAACCCCATGAAAAAATGGTAAGAAATTAGTTTCTTAGATACATGTACAGCCATAGTAACAGAGAAACTATAAAGGTTTGAAGAAAGCAGCTTTGTCTGTACTATTTATTCCCAGAATGTTTAGCTATAGGAATGGCTGTAGAAAGATGGAAAACAGTTAAAAGCTGTTATGAAGATCTCCCAGGAAGTTTAGTTGAGAGGAACACAGAAGGGCAAAACCTAAACAACCTACAACCTCTTTTTTTTTTTTTTTTTTTTTTTTAGCATTAAAAATTACCAGTCTCAGGTCTTGCTTTCAGCAGACCTCTGCTATACCATCACAGCATGGGCGGTGACTGACAGGGCAAAAACGATGGCCCGTGCCCCCTGTTCCCATTCTCACCTACTGCACAAGAGGGGAACCTCTGCCTTTACTGCCTGTCTCTGGGCAGTGCTGGCACCCGGGTCTTTTCATCCCTCCTTTCTCAGACAAGGCTGTCTGTGGAGCAGCACCTACTTCTGCACGGGCGAGAAAGTACTTCAATTCCTCTAGCCAAGTGATAATCTTGATTTTTTCTCTGTGTCTCCATTAAGGCTCAGGGCAAGCCCACGTGAAGCACAGAGCAGGATTTCTCTCTGTTAACCCCTTCCCCCATCCCTCCCAGGGGAGGATAAAAAAGGAATAAGTGAAAAAAAAAAAAGAAAAATGCCTCAGCCAAGATTGGAAGTTAAGTTATAACAAATTTAATGAATAACAGGAAAAAAAACAAAAGAAAGAAAATTAAGGGCAGAAGGAAACCAATCTCTATACAAACCTGCTCTGGCTGGGCAGTGGCTTGCATGGCACACATCTGTCAGGCCCAGCCCTTCTGAGATGCACTTGCAGCTCCCAGAGCCTGGGAAGGAAAAGCCCCCTAAACTTCTGTCTCTTTGTTATATGGTGTGGCAGGGGAGGGGAGGGAATAACAGTTGCAGTCTGATTCCTCAGGGTTACCACCTGTCCATTGTCCCACCCACCCCCCACATCTCCAGCAGTCAAGGCAGCACTTTGGTTGCAGCAGCGGCAGCCTAGCTGGCTTCTGTTTCTTTTACTCACATCCCAGTAATAAAATTTTGTGTTTGCATCTGTCTGGCTTTGATGGTATTTTCCAGTTCTGCAGTCTGGGCATACTTTATGTGCTGTTACATAACTGATAGGATTTTAAATTTGTTTGTTTGTTTGTTTGTTTTGTTTGGGTTTGTTTTTTTTTTTTTTTGCTCTGTTTTGCTTTTGTAGGGGAATAATTTAACAGAATTACTGTATCTCTCTGATCACTAGACTAGTCAAAGTATTTTGAACTGTTTCTTAGTAAGTAATTAAGCAATTAAACTGTCTTTCTACCACAGTGGAATTACTTGATGGTGTTTGTAAAATGGCATTTAACTCTGGCCACTAGGTAAGCAAAAGACTGTGAAACAATGAGATGTTACTCAAACTTTCAGATTGAGGCCAGACTTAAATTCAGATTCGAGTTTGAAAAGAAACAGGAAAGCAACCATGGACAAATAAAGTTTTGGCAACAAAAAGAAAGGGCAGAATTTTAAAGTGCTTATTTTGTCCCAAATGTTTTTTTCATGTTTATTTTGGCTGCTACTTGCCCTGAGTGATTGTTCTGTGACCTAATGGATTTTATTATTAGGACAATTCCAAGTATATGAAGTTGACTTTTTCCCTCTGTTATCGTCCTTCTTAAATATTAGCACTGCAATCATACATATTCACCTTCCCTCCATATTCAGGATACTCAGACAAGCCACTTTTCATAATCCTGCCTCTTTCTTCTAACAAGGTCCTTCACCATTTGTTGGTATGTGAACATGCTCGTCACAGAGCCGTATATAAAGATGATATTATTTGGACACTTACAGATGTGCTTCTATAAAACTACCTTGTTCTCCCTTGCTACTACATTAAACTCAGTTGTCCAAGTCAGCTTTTAATTTCATTTTAAAAGATAAAACTTGATCTCTGTGAGGTTTCTGTAACCTACTGTCGTAATGTACATAACAGCAGTGTTCATTAGTGAAGCTCAGCATGACCACTGAATATTGATTTTTTTTCCTTTGTAAATATATATAGGAGTCCTCTCTGACCTCACAATTTCCTGAGAAATAGTGTTCATGTAAAATGTTCTGACATTTCCATTTCCCTTCCCTTTGGCATCAAATCATATTCCTCTTACATCTTTATTACAACAATCCAACTATGCAATCCAACTATGGCCCAAAGGTAAAATCTGGAATTAAATTCATATGCCTAAGCATACAGTGCCATTGTGATTTTAGAAGAGCCTAAATTATTAAATAGGCCAACAGCCTGTTTTTAAGGACCAAGCAGACCAGCAGCAGGAACTGAATCAAGTAAGGAAGGGAAGCAGCAGAGGCAAAGGATTTTTACAGCACTGAGCAAAAGCTATTGTAAAGCAGATATAGGTTAGAGCAGTTGGCACCTCAGTGCTCTCCCCATCTCTTTTTGAAAACTAATGAAAAATGATCCTTCTCTCATATATGAAAAAAAAAAAAAAAATTGCCATACACCCCTTATAGAAAAACACATCCACTGCTTCTTTGTTCCCCACTTTTTCTTGAATCCACTTGTGGGCCATATCTTGGCATCCAAAGGAGGAATAAATACATCTGACTGAACAACAAATGTTCCTTTGTGCTTCAGTTCCATTGTAATTTTCAATAGTTCCACTATGGAACATTATAAAAAATAGTGCTTGACTGAGGTAAACTATATGGAAGAGGAGAGGCTTAATGCTTTCTCTAAACCCCAGACAAGAGTCCATATTCTTCACAAGGAGCATCAAGGTACATACTTTCAAAGGTGTTCAAGCTCTGCTCTCCCTCTTTTTGCAGTTTTAGTGGTGCTGGACGCTTTGACATCATCAACTACGTGAAATAAATTTGTGAATTAATTAGAAAATGTACATAGAAGGTGAGTGGGATACATCAGTTAAAATACCGGTGAACTGAATGTGATGAGTACGCATTCACAACTTGAACGAGGATATGTGTTAACAATGAAAACAATGTAATGCTTGTGGTGAGCCTGTGGAATATGATAAGGCAAGTATCTAAAAGTTACTGACTATATTGTGTAAATTCACAATATTGACTTGGCACATCCACTCTTCCACAGTGGACTGTGTCAGAATTAGGACCAAGCATGGTAAATAATGGTGTAGTAGAAAAATATAATGAATAATAGGAATTATTAGGCATTCTGGAGTGTCTTTTCCTAAAAATAAAAAAGAATTGTGAACTAGCATGTCCAATTATCTTACAGTGATATGAAATTTACATTCAATACTTAATATTTCATCACTGGTTCAAATGCCTACCTATGTGCCTAAAAACTCAAGCTTGTTTATTTATTTCTCACTCTGTTGAGAATGAATTATTGCTTACATACAGAAATTACTATTTAACTGAAAAACTGTTACCACATCTGAGGTGCAAGATTTGCTAAAGTATCATATTTTACATTTCATACAATATGCAGAAGTAGGAAATTTTGCTAAAACATCAGAACTTTTGTAGAAATGAGGAGAAATACAAGGATCTACATAGTAACTTTCAATTTTACACAAATACCAACTTTTATCCATCTATTTTAAAGTAAATGATAAAATATAGACTAACCTCCAAAACTATTTTGCTTTTTTCATGTCCAAAAGGAACACTCACTGATATTCTGTGTTTTATGGAGATAGATTACTTTGAAACTGTAGGTGTTCCACAGTATAAGTACAGTATAACAAAATAAATGTAAATGTAGATAAGTTAATACAGTTCCAGTTCTCTCATGACCTTTCAGGAGTCTGATTTGTATAGCTTAAAACTTTAGGACATGGCCTATCATGTAAGATTCTATTTTGATTTAAGGAATTGCCTTTACAACTTTTAAAAAAGACCTATTTAATATGCTTATGAAACAAACACAATGCAGGCATCAACAAGGCTTCTTCTAAACTTGTGTGTTTCCATTTAAAACTTTATTTTATATGTTCAAAACATCACTGGAACCATAGAAACTTGTAGGCACAAAAGACTTCATATCCAGAGTTTTTGAATAAATTGTTTACTAATGAAATTGGAGCAACACATTTTCATGATTACTATATTTTTTAATGTTTCATATATACATTTAAAAGTCATGCATTGTAAAGAGACATTTTGTCTGCATCATGTTTACTGAGTGCTAAAATTCACTGTAGATCTTATATATTTTCAATACGTCGTATTTTTTCTGTACATTTTACAGACTTTATTATACTGACAACACATTCCCAAATAAAACATAAAATGTAATAAATCTGTATATTTTTTAAAATTTACCTTACATTTTTTTCCCTGTATTAAAAATAAATAATAATTGTATATGTAATAGCAAACCACACATTTTAAACCAGCTGACAATTATGTAAGTTTTGTAAAATCTAGTTATATAAACTAGGATGACAATGCACAGTTACAAAATACATTCTCTTTCAAGTCTGTGGTCCATGAGTAATATTGCTTCTCTACTGGCCTTGCTTTGATACATGCAAGTCCATGCAATAATTCATGGCTTATTATGTAGCACATGAAGAATCAACTGGGAATTAAAGGAAACATTCCTTAGGACTAACAGCTGGCAACTGTTCCACCGCTGCCATATGATTACTCTTTTTTTTTTTACTATGAGGCACATTCAAAAAAATTCCAGGGCCAAACTTCAGCTGGTAATATCCTTGCAATCATAACTATTTGAGTAATTCAGATCCCATGTATTCTACTTCTGCCAGATTTTTTACTATGTAAATATTTCCTTTAGTTAAAGTAATAATGTTAAACAAGTCTTGCTCTTTATATGACCTTTTTTAGTGGTTTGGGGTTTTTTTGGTGTTTTTTTTGTTTTGTTTTTTTGGTTTGTTTTTTTTTTAGTTTCTATCATTGTTATATGTGCCATGCATGATGAGCTTTGGAACTGGCATGTTAACAGCAGTGTTACACCTCTGTACTACTGACCTTTGCATGTGACTCATTCCTCCTTAAGTGTGATTACTCTTTTGATTTTCCTGTTTCATTAGTGGAGTCCAGCACTGTGATGATTAGCATTCACAGCCATTGTCTTACAAACAGTGTAGATGTATAAACATTTATAAAAGTCTTACTAAACTTGATGTTTTAAAATGTCTTGCATCCCTGATCTAGAAATACTATTTGATCCATTGACAGACTGACAAGAAAAAGATGCACTTATCTGTATAAGCCATAACAGCTTCTGTGATGTGTTTCAGAAACTATTTAAGAATGTGAAGATACAACCTGACCAAACACAGAGCAAATACTGGGCTGAAACTGAGGAGATCTGCTTTTGTTCCTGGGTCTGCCACTATCCTGATGGGTAAACTATGTGCAATTGCTTCCTTTCTTTGTGCCTCAGTTTCATCACCTGAGAAGTTAAGGTAATAAAGTTGTCCTTTTTGTAAAGTGCTTTGAGATTTATGGAGAAAAAGCATTGTGTAAGAGCCAGGAATATACTGTTAAGAAAAAGACATAGCTTTTTCTGTCATGTTCTCTCCAATTTTCTCTTCTAATGTAATGAAGTAAACAGACAAGATTCTGTCTTCTTTGAAATCAATAGGAGTTTTATGCTTGTTTTCAATGGTGCCAGAATTTCTTCTGAATGAATAACAAAAACTATGCTCCTTTCTAGACAGTGCTAATAGCATTTCTTGTTCAAACAAATGTATACTATCACTCTACCTGTGAAATGTCTACACTTCTGTTTGAAAGGTGGAAGGTGAGCAAGCAACAACTCTGAGAGGAACAAGGTAACAATTTTTAATGCAAATATGACATTTGAAAAGCTCCTATATATTTATAATGCAATAGCATGCATACCGATAATACTTGTACTTGACTGCATTTTCCCATTATATGATTTTGACATAAATATTTACCAAAAACATGGTGGTTTGATTTTTTTGTTTCAAAGCAGTTCCTAAGGTGCTAATTGTAGCTTATACAATTTTCATGTGTCCTTTAAAAAAAATGTATGTGCTTTTATCTTTATGGTCTTTGTTATCAGTAGGATACATACTTTACTCGTTCATATTAATTAAAAAAAAAAAAAAAAAAAAGCAAAAGTTTGGGAGAGATATAAAGCTTATATTTTTTACATTTTTCCCTTTTCAAGGTTTTTGAGAAGCGCATTTTTCCCTGAGCGCGGGTTTTTTCTTTTTGTGG
>JANHGN010000313.1:13619-24298 GCA_024605025.1 Megaceryle maxima
ATACATCCTTTACCCGTTCAAATTAATTAAAAAAAAAAAAAAAAAAGCAAAAGCTTTGGAGAGAGATCCAGCTCATATTTTGTACATGTTTCCCCTTTCAAAGGTTTTGAGAAGAGCAGTTTTCCCTGACAGCAGGTTTTTTCCTGTTCTGGACTTGGTATTGCATTGTAGCACAGTACTGACTGTAACTTTTAATATGTCAAAACCTTTAGTACTTATTCCAGCAAATATTCCCTTATACACTCTTGTGGGTTCTAACTCTACCTATAGGATTTGATTATATAAATATTCACAGCAGTTCAAATCATTAATTTACTTAGCAAATATAAAACATGTCAGACAATATAAAGACAAAAGATCTAATAATGCATGATTACAAAATCATTCTAATTGGAATATAGTAATGTAAAGGAGTTTCACACAGCTAATGTGGTAGTTTGAATAAAAACTTTATATACCACACTGACCCCTCTCCAAGTGTACCGCCAATTCAATATACTTTCCATTCATTCACGAATCACACCGTGTGTTCATTTAACCATCAGCAGCATTTGAACTGAGTCTTTCCCATAGAGGTGTTTGTAGGGAACTCCCCAGCCAATCCTCCCTGGGGAATCTTTCTGTTTGTGTATGTACACCATTTTTATATATTCTGACATTCTTCACATGCAAATATCTGTTCTTCTAAAATATACTGGTGCCAGAAGCACAGGTCATTCTTGAAGTGATGATCGTAAAAGGAGATGATCGCCATGTCTCCTGCAGGGGCTGGCTTTTCCTCTTCCTTCAGTTCAAATGCTGCATTGTACTAGAAAGAAATCTCATGCTGGGAGTTAGAGAGAGTATCTGTTCTTTTAAACTGTGCTACCCCCACACTTCCTTTTAGTGTGAAATAGTTCATTTATTTGGTAGATCTGAGACTACCTTATGCACTGCCCCAGCAGTCAGTAATGAAAATTGCACAGAATTGTTTGTCCACAGAGTTCTTAAAAGATGTGATAATGTCATCCAGCATGCACTTATACGTTCTAGGTTTCTTCACAGCCATTTCTTGCTCTTTTCTAACAATATACATTTTTTTTCTCATGCAGTTATGTGCAAACATAAATAATATGAAGTTGGTGTTCGACAGCTTTCACACTATGCTACAGATGAAATGTCTCTTCTTCTGTAAATTGCAAAGTTAGATATTCCAACCCATCTTGTTCTTACTTCCTGATGTTTTTTTCTCTTGTAGCTACAGCATATTATTTTTTTTTTGTTGGCTTTTTTCACAGTAACAACAGTAACTCATTTTTTCAAATTCCAGATATTTCTTTTAAAACAGGTACTAATCAATAGGATCTTCTATGGTTGTTTACTGTCTATAGTTTTTACATGGGTATTGTCAAGCAGGTGAGTCTGCATGACTTGACTTCTGACAGTGCAATTCACATCACCGCACATTTGCCCTTCAGCTTCTCTTTCCTTTTCTGCTGCTTGCTTTTTTTGCCATCAATTTGTAAACTCACAGTCCTGCGTTTCTCTAGGTTTAGCAATTCTTGAAATAACTCTTTCACGTTGTGGTTCAGCTTTGCAGAGGTCTCCATGAAGGCACATTTCCACTTCTTAGCCATGGCTTCTCCTTCACTGCTGTCCACCTCTCGATTCTGATTCTCATCATTTTTGTTCCCCACGAGCATTATTGGAATGCTTTCAATGTCTCCTTTAATCTGACATATTTGTTCATAGATTGGTTTTAATTCCTCCAAGGACTGTCGGCTGGTGATAGAGTAAACCAAGATGAAAGCATGTCCTTTAGAAATAGAAAGACGTTGCATGGCTGGAAATTGATGACTCCCTGTAGTATCAGTTATCTGCAAAGTGCATATGCTCTTATCACAGCTGATCACCTGTCGATAGGTGTCTTCAATGGTAGGGATGTAACTCTCTCGGAAGGTGCCCTTCACAAATCTCAAGACCAAAGAACTTTTGCCCACTCCTCCAGCTCCAAACACAACAACCCTGTAATCATTGCTTTGCTCAGGCATGTTTCTTGGTGTGTCTGTTGCTTAGCTAGAAGGAAGAAACTGAGAGAGAAAATGACAAGAACAAGACAGACATTAATACAGGTACATGTGGAGAACATATTTTTTTGCAGTAAAAGAAATGAATGTGATAGAACAAGCAGAAATGGATTCAAACTGCAACAGGGTAGGTTTAGACTGGACATTAGGGAAAATTTTTTCACAGAAAGAGTAGTCAGACACTGGAATCAGCTGCCCAGGGAGGTGGTTGAGTCACCATCCCTGGATGTGTTTAAGGGTCATTTAGATGCAGTGTTGGGGGACATGGTTTAGGGGTGAACTTTTGAACTTTGTAGACTAAGGTTAATGGTTGGACTTGATCATCCCAAGGGTCTTTCCCAACCTGAATGATACTATGATGAGCAATGGCATATTAGTTGTAATAATTTAAGACTTGCGGTGGGGTACAGAATTATTTATTTCAGGAGTAAATTCAGGTTTTTCAATCCAGCCTGGGCTGGTAACCAAAGACCATCACTTCATTACTTATTTTAAATTAATATAATGAATTTCAGTATTCTTTGTATTGGGCTAATATACCCAGAAATAAAAAGCTGCATCTGGGAAATAGCACCTCAGCAAGGTCAGGGCCCAAGCAAATTGTGGAAACTGAATTATTCTTCTATCTCTAGAACAAGTCTCCTCAAATCATTGTTAAAACACATGAGTATTCATGTTTATGACCTCTGTCAAGGTTTAGGGCTGGGCCTGTCACTAGATAAATGACAGATGCTCTCTGTTAGTGCCTCTCCCTTCCCAAAGAGGAAGAGAAGTTTTCAATTAGAAAACTAAAACAGCTCTAATGAAAATAGTAATAATAAAATAGAATGTATACAGATAAATACAAAACCATTATCGAACTTAACCCCCTTCATGGCAGTTATGTCAGTTACCACTGATGCTGTGGAGCTGGATTCAGGAGCTGGATTCTGAAAATGGATTCAGGACCACATGGATCAGGATCAAAGGCAGATCAGACAGAGTCCTCCTTGGATGCCACCCATTGAAGAGGTTTGACCCTCACAATCACTCAGCTATTTTAGAATTGAAAATTACATTTATCGAATAGAATGGAGTGTCTCATTGGTCAATTTAGGGTCACCTAAATGTTGCCCATGAGCAGTTAATCCAAAACAATCCAGAGGGATTTCTTACTGAATAAGAAAATCCTTCAGGCTATTTCTGCTGCATCAGGAGTGATTGCATTGTGGGGTAAGTTACCCTTTACATGTCTAGCACAGGGAGGATAGGAGTGATGCTATAGAGGTATCTATGTGAGAAGATGACCTTATCCCTGTTGCCAGCCCACACTGGATTTTGTGCTTCTGCATCTTTATTGTTGCTGCTGCCAGTCAGATTACATATATAGCTACCCATGCAGCACTAATGTCTTCATTTTACTATTCAAGCATACCCTGATTTTGTTATCCTTCTTGGCATCCTATTCTGTGCTAATTGTAATGTCTGAGTAAGCTGAAAACTCCTTCCATCTCTCCTACAATGCATGCACTGTTGCTCTTGGAGATCTGTTTAAATATAGGAAAGATATAAGAGTGTAAGAGTAAGTAAGAGTGTAATAAGATATAAAAATAAGAGTGTTCATCCTGTGGCATGAAAGCAAAATTTTTTCTCTCTGACAGTAGAAGTCAAGGAATGGAAAGAAGAGTAGTGTCAGAAAACACTGGTGTATGTGTTTATAAAAACTCTGAGGAACAAGGAAAATGGGTGAGCATCTCAGACTGTTGAGAAAACAAACAAAACCAAAACAGCTAGAAAGAAACAAGAACAGAGGAAGACAGCAGGACACGGCTCCACTGAGTATAAGCCTGTACTTAAGAGCAGCAAGCATGTGAATTCAAACAGACCAGCCATAAGAGCCTGGAGTTGTGGGTGACTGCACAGAATGAACTACTATAAGAATTATTGTTTAATATTTTTTGTGAGCAAGAGAAAAAAACATGAAGTATAAAATCCTCAGAAGTATCCTAAGAGTTGCACATCCAGGTAATATGTAGCCTAGGAACTATGGGATGATGAGAAAAAAAAAAAAAAAAACACTATGAAAATTTTTGCTATGAAAATCACTGAAATATGGAGTAGATAAATAAATTTTAGTTGAGTGTACTCCTGCTATATACTACCCATGCTTTAAGCATACTCAGAAACCTCCATGAAAACTTGCACATAAGGTTGCCCAAAAGTTAGAACAAATTGAAAAGTGGCATTTAATGTCATGAAGTATTAATCATCCAAAATATTTCTAAGGGAGCCTGAAATGGCATAGTAACAATCTTCAAATACATAGTAAGTTGCTGCAAACAAGGAGATTGCACATATGTAGTGGAAAAATCTGGAATTAGTGAGCTTACATTGTAGAAGAAACTCTCCTTACACAACAGGAAAACCTTACAGTGGTAAAAAGAGCCCACTTAGTGCTTAGGGAGATTTTGCAGACTGTCTTTAGAAATTACTATAGAATAACAGGATAATTCAGTCTGGAAAGGACCTGAGGTCTCTCATCCAGCCTTCAGGTTACAGCAAGACAAACTATGAAACAAGACAAGGTTGTTCTCTACTGTCAGGGTTTGAAGACCTCCAACTTTTCTCACAGCCTCTCTAGGTAAACTGCTCCACTGCCAAATTACTCTCAGTGTGACTTTTTCCCCCCCTTACATCTAGACCGAACTACTTGTGTTTCAACTCATACCTGTTGTCTCTTCTCCTCCCATTGTCCATTGCTGTGAAGAGTTTGACTCCATCTTACTGACACCTTTCCTATAGGTTTCCAAACTGTGCCTCCTCCAGTCTGAGCCAGCCCTGGTCCCTCATCTTGCAGGGCAGGACAGTGCTGCAGCCCTGGACACCTTGGTGCCCTCACCTGAACTTGCTCCAGTTTCTTGATGTGTTTCCTCTACTGGGTGGCACAAGCGGACACACTACATGGCTGTTGCCTCTGGAGCGCTGAGCGGAGGAGGTTTATCACCTCCCTCCACTGACCGGCAATGCTCCTGTTCATGCAGCCCAGGGCACGGCAGGCCTTCCTTGCAGCCACTGCTGGCTGTGCCCAGCTCGCTGCCTACCCTGGTCCTAGGGCCTTCTCCATTGAGCTGCTCCCAGCCTCGGTTGCTGCAAAGGAGCAGCAAACTTAGTTACTCTTTAGTCTGTCCCATATGCAGGTCTGTTAGTCCTAAAGATCTTCAGCTTTACCAAGATAACCAATATAGATTATTTGTATTTTTGTCCTGCTCAGCATCTGGGAGCAGACAAACCAAAAAGCTCATGCAAGGCTTTTTGATCACAATCAAGAAAGATCTCCCTATATAATTTTTACTATGTGGTTGCATTCTCTGTGTGGATCCGTTAAGAGATTCTTCTGCAGCAAAAAATCATTATATGTGACTGTGGTGCACCTGCACCCAATCGTGCATTTGTTAATGCTTTTCATACTGCCCTATTAGTGTATTGATTTTTCTTTATCTTAAAATGCATTAACTAAAACACACAACAGGACAAAATAGAGTACCATATTTGTTTCATCAGCTTTCAATATTCTGGCCAATGTGAATATGGAAAAATCAACTAACAAAAGTACCCTCACTTGAAGAGGTAAATTAATTTTCATAAGGTAAATCCATACCCTTCATTTTTTAATTGTTTTGTTCCAAAGTCAGCAAGTTATTGAGCCTCCATATATGTCTTCTGACATAGCTCTAATTTTCTGCAGATACTCCATTAGAACAAGGCTCAGCTTGCTCTAGTTCAGCTGCTGCAGGTGAGTTCAACCAATTATTCATTGGGAAAAATGGCTGTCTTCAGTTCAAACTCAACTACAGACCTTTACCTCAGTCTTCATTCTTTCCATTGCTGTTTCTGACGTGCCAGGTAGAACTGGCGTTGTTCTGACAAGAGGACATAGTTTAAGGACTACGTAATTTTTGTTTAAAATCAGTTATTCTGTTCTATAGTGATAAAAAAAAAAAAAGAAGCATTTAAAAATACACTAGAGATTGATAGTTCAAACACTTAATGTTCTTTAGTTGACAAATTACATGTAGGTGTGCTAACATTTACTGATTTATGTCACTGATTCTTTATTTAACCACTGGATCTCCACAGTTATCTCCTATCTTTTAATATTTTTTTATGATTTAATTTCGTATCAATGGTAGTTATGCCTTACCTCTTATGTTTGTATTTGAGCCATAAATAACATATGCAATAATGTGCAAAATGTGTAGGGAGGCTGAAAAATGGCTTCTGAAAATTAATCGACTTGAATTCTCGCCCTTAGGGTAACTTGAGATTAGACTTTCAAAGCTGGCAAGCCCTTCTTATTTGTACTTGAAAGCAGTATAGAAAAAATTTTTCACTTTCCAGTTGTTCCACAGTTTTTGTTTTGATGCATATTTCACCATCTTTGCATTGCTGGACTTCCATGAAATATTGCAGGTTGCAAATTTCTTTGTAATTCTTTGGCTAGGTGGTAATTTTTAAGGTAACATTTGTTTTATAAAACAACCTGATACTACTTTTGCAGTGTGGAGACTGTGGCTTTGATTGCACCCTAAATGATACAGCTCTTGAGGTTTATGATGTCCTTCTGAGATTCCTGTCTGATATACAATACAGCAATTGTCACATGTTCTGTATTAATTTCCTATAAACTCTTTTTTTCTCAGGTAAAATCAACCCATACCAGACACTGATTTTTTTTAATTATTTTTTTCTTTCCTATTTTTATTGCCCTTGTTACGATGAGCATCCATTAAAGTTCAAGTAATGTGTTTATTTCAAAAGCTCACATCAATTTAAATTAGCAGTCCATCAGGCTATCCAGTGATGACATCACTATACAAAGACATAAGGTGCAGCTATAACTACCAGATATAGTTATAGATTAGATGAATTTCAGTGTGGTTGTAAGGTTGAAGGCCATTTCACCACATCAAAGGTGCAAAAGATACACATTATTTACTTCCCAGGGGGAGAGAGAGCTCTGCAAGGACTTTTTTACTTGTCCATTATGTGTATAAACAGGCATTTCACAGGGAATATTTTCATCATATCTGCCAGTGAACATGGACTTAAAGAATGGGAATTTTCCTATTTCCAGTGTCATCATCTTCTACTACAAAACCTGATTTTTCATTCTTTTTCTTTATTTTAGTTTGCTTGATTTATTTTGGTTTTTTTTCAAATCAGTGGAGATTTGGAGACATTTGAAGACAAAATGGTAGCAGTTAAAACAGCTTTTTCTTGCAACATGAGGTTCCAGTCCATGTGGAAAGCATATTTTTTTTTTGTTCTCATGATGAACAAAATGTTCTTTGAAAGTCTCCTTTTTTATAATCAGCTAGTGGAAATCGTGACTTCTTCACCACATAAATGCTGCAGTACTTTTGATCTATGTCAGCTCTGGCTTTTATGCAAGTGTTTTTCTTGCCATCTTTGTTAAGAGAGAAGAATATTTTCATACTTCTAATATCTGTTTCACTGATATTTGAGCAAAGCCTTGGCCAATGTCAGTATCCATTCAAAGTACCATCTCTTTTTGCTTTGCATGTTCACAAAAAAATGGGAGGACAACTGACGATGCTACATGAATTACAAGGATTGACAGTACTAATTAGGGTATTTAAAATTGTGTCATGCATTTAGACTAAAACTACTTCCTGAACTTTCTTTGGTGTATCAAAATTTCAGCTTGATAAGTTACTGCAACATCATACATTTTTTTTTTTACAAAACTTCTATCTATATATTGGTGACTTCCTTGCACTTGAATTTAACTTTTGTTAGCAGATACTATCCAGAGATAGTTGAATAACAAATATTAAGGTAAATATTATTATTTATCCATAACTGTTATAAGTTTTTAGATTCCTTTACAATCCAAAAATATAAGGAGGTGTGCCAGATATTTTGGATTATACCTTCTCCATACAAAAACACCAGGAAATCTTGAAATGCAAAAAAGTCTTTCATCTCACAGTGTGAAGTGGGATTTGAAGACAGCAACTAACTTTCTAATTGACTGGTGAACCTGCCTTGGCAGTGGGGCTGGACTAGGTGATCTCCAGAGGTTGCTTCCAACTGCTAACATTCTGTGATTCATTCTGTGATTCTGTATTTTGATCCAGTTATTTATGCAGTAAGCCACTTGACCTTTGTTTTTTGGGGTTTTTTTTTTGGTTGTTTGATTTTTTTGTTTGGGTTTGGGTTTTTTGTGTGTGTGGCTTTTTGTTGTTTGTTTGTTTGCTTGTTTGTTTTTTTGTTTGTTTGTTTTTCCACTACAGTTTCTAATGCAGTTTGAACAAATTGTCTTGGTTTCTTCCTTAAAAGACTTATCTGCGTATAGCTGTTCCACCTAATAACTCCCTGAATACCATCTCACTGAGTTTAGAAAGGTGATCATGCTGCTGCTACTGAAATGTTGATAGTTAGTTAATTGCTTCCATAAACTTCTCAGACTCCAGCACCAGCTTTGATGTTGTTGCATAGTAATAGCTTGGGTTTTGTATTAGTCTAAAAGCTCATGATAGGAGACCAAAATTTATGCAATTGATCAATGAATCTTGCCCAATATTAACAATTATTTCAATAAATATTGGAGGACAGTGAAGACTGGTGTTTCAAGATAATGACAACAGTGCATGATCAGTGAAGATTACATCTAATTCAAGATTTCCAGCACTGAATGGTCAGACACTAACACACTATTTTACTGAAAAAAAGAACAGTTTATGTCCCATAAAATACTGTTACCATGAAAATGAAGACAGTTACTGTTCATATGACCTGTATGTCCCAGCTCAGCAAAGTCTTTGTGAAAGTGCTTAAATTGTGTACATTCTTCTAATCTGCTTGTTGTGTTTTCTGTTGGGCTTAATAGTAGTCTAACTGAACATTGTTTCTAAAGTCTGCATCTATAACACGCAACATAAAGGCTGTTTACAGCGGGTGAAAGATTAAGAAAATCAGTAATTTTGGCAGATGTAGCAATTAGAAATGACATGGGAATTTTTCAGTATAACATACCATGCTGGCCAAACAGCACTGAATTATTGGACACAGGAAGCAGCTTAATAACCTAACTTTAACATATGTATAGAAGTTACCAAGTGTGGCCAAGAAAAGATCTGAATGAAAACAAACTTTTGGAGTTCTGGATTTATTCTCAGACTCAATACAAA
Organism: Megaceryle maxima; assembly: GCA_024605025.1. NCBI lineage: Eukaryota > Metazoa > Chordata > Aves > Coraciiformes > Cerylidae > Megaceryle > Megaceryle maxima. The sequence goes on from JANHGN010000313.1 coordinate 22,879, forward strand.
ATTGGATGGCATAATAGGGCATGGAAGAAAATGACAGAGCTGTTCTCAACTACAGTTTAAGAGACAAGCAATGCTAACTTACCGCTTCATATCATCACCCAGAAGGAAGCAGACCTGACTGCGTTACAGAGAAAATGGTATCTTCTATGTAAACAAAACATAAACTTGCATGTCATAAACCTGATGTTTTTCTCTGTGTTTCTCCCTTGTAATATTGACTCGATCTTCTGAAAGTCAGAAACCATATCAGATGCTCTTCCTATTCAATATATTCATAGGACGTACAAATTCAAACTAAAAATATTTTTTTGACTGAAAGATTTTCTGTTTTAGAGCTAGATTCTACAATTCCCACAGAAAAATACATCATTTAAATTATTCTAGTTTATATTAAAGTAGTGGCTCAGTCTGCACAAAACTAGATGAGACAGAGACAGAGCAGAAAGCTAAAAGTGCCTTGCTTGACCAGAATGTCAGCAGAGTGTGAACTCTGGGGTAGTTTGGCCTAGGCTATTGTAGCATTTGTTTTTCAATATCTAAAAAAAAGAAAAAGGGATGAAAAATAAAAATTGCTTCATTTTTTCAATGTTGGCTAAAGTGTTTCTTGTATTTTGGGAGAGACTAATTATTCACTACATTACAAAAGCATATGCTACACTATAGATATAATCTAGATATTAAGCCACAATATCAATTTTAGAAAGTTTTTTCAGAGACCTTCATTGAGAGGTTTTGCAGATTCCCTTCATATGGTTGTTCTAACATAGAAGAGCAATGGAAAAGACAAGAGTCAGAATAATTTGTTATAGTTTTGTTCCATATTTACAGAAGTAGAATATTGTCCTAAAAACATCTGGATGTAAAGGGGTTAGAATTCAGCCCTGGTACTGTTCTGTGGTCACAGATTCTGTGCTCTGCTTTAGAAGATTGTCATATTGTCATCTTGCCAATTCAGATCTCATTCCCAAAACAATGCCTTTTCAAAATTGTTTGGAGATATGGCTAGCTAAAATATGGCCAGCAGAGACTGTGGTGGAAATAGTTTTGAACCAAAATTCATCATCATTGAACATAGGTATCACATGAAAAAACCTTCCTCACATACAGAAAGATCAATAATATGGTAAGTTTACCGAGGGTGGACAGGTATTCTGACAGTTGTAATTTCTCATTAGCAGACTGGTTAATCTTAAAATTAAAAGGAGAATTTAATGACTCAGTTCTTGCTTTAATTAATGCTTTTTTTTTTTTTTTTTTTTTAGGCATATTAGATACTTCATTGACTTAAACAGAGCTGCTCTTTTATTTATTCATCTATTCAATAATTTTGATAAACCAGTAGCTTCATCTTTTAAGTTATGGTCAAAATTCAGTGGGAAATAACTCAGAGGCCTTTGTATATGTGTATATAGGTATTCTC
>JANHGN010000315.1:0-24870 GCA_024605025.1 Megaceryle maxima
CTGGAGCAGGAGCCGTGCCTGGACGGCTGGGAGTACAGCCGCGATGTCTACCGCTCCACCATCGTCACCGAGGTGCGGGGGCTTCGGCGGAGGGCGGCGGGAGGCGCTGGGAGGCTGCGTCGTGGGTGCCGAGGAGCGTGTGGTTATTGTGGCCCAGCTTTCCCGGGGTCTGGGGTCCCTACGTGTTAAATCTGCCACGTTAAACTAATTTTGAGGTCGTCGGTTTGCTTCTACTTGCCAAAGTGGGCTCGAGGTGCAGCGCGTTTCCTTACCCAGCGTGACCTGTGTGCGGTGACTGCCACATGGGGTTCATCTGGACTCCGTACAGGTGACCTGGAGCAAGGAGCAGCGCAGGGACAGGGGGTTCATCTCCCTCAGTGGTTCAGGAAAAAAACCAAACCAAAAAAAGCCAGTAGAGGTCACCCCGAGTTGTGCAAGATGCAGGGAGGTCTCCCTGAGATGTGCAAGATGCAACTGGTCAGGGAGCCCTGGTTTGATGATGTGTCCAGAAGGACCCTGAACTTTGCTGTGTGCCCACAATGCCTCCACTCAGGTCACGGTCACTGCTTTGGTGTCCTCACTCACCTGCCAGGACAGGTTCAGGTTCCCATCAGCCCAGATGCACCCACCCCTTGACTCAAGTTTGTGGTGAGAGCAACCAGCCAAAGCTGAAGCTCTGCCAGTTGTGCTGCTTGTTTCAGGTGGAAGCTGTACAGACCCAGAGGTGCTGGTTGACTTAAGATACAAGGAGATAGATTTTGAGGAATACCTGACTTTCAAAACATATGTATTTTTTTGACACAAACCATTTGTCCCGTCCTATGGCCTGTTTGCACCCATGGACAAATTTTAGAGCTGGACGTATATTTGACTTTGTTCCTTGCTTTGCAAAATGGGTTCTGATGGGTGTTTGGATAGTGATGGATGTGAGCACTTCAAGAACATAAGTTGATCTGAGCACAGAAGTCCTGCTCAGGAGGAGGAGGACAGGGCTGAGAAAGGGAGGATGGGAGAGGAACTGTGGCGGCACAGGGAGGTGTGGAAACAGTGACACTGGAGTTGTTGGAAACTTCCACTGAACAGGCACAGCAGCAGGGGCTTGAGTGGCTCTGATGAGCGGCCTCACCTATTTCTAAAGAGCTGCTGTCTTCCCTGAGAAGAAGCTGCTCTGAATTTCTCGACCCTGGTCACTGCTGAAACGCACTGTTGTCAAAGGCAGAGGTGTCCTTAGGACAGTGTGAGGCGATTGGCATCTTTCGGGGCCAGTGAACGTATGGGTTTTGTTCCAAGTGCCTTGACCTGCTTTTGATGTGGTTTCAGCCAGTACTTTGCCTCTGGAGTTTCTTCGCTGAGCTTTGGCTCGGGGTGAATTAAAACGTCTTGAGCTGTCAGAATATCACCCAGGAGTCTTAGAATCCATAAGAAACAGGAGCTGGTAACATTTTGCTGCCGAGCAGCTCTGGCCCGTTGTCTCTATGGCTTGGCAGACGTTTTGTGTCTGTGGGAGGTAATGTTTGTCTGCTCAGACATCGTGCACTGAGGCTGTATTTTTTTTTCCCTTTAATATTAATGCTTTGCAGGGAGTTTTGCAAGAGCCGTGGCCTTTCACATACTTGCAGGTTTTCAGTGTTACACTTGTTTAGTTTATTTGGCTCTGTGCTGCTGCTTTTATGATTCACTAATCTTGTGTTTGATTGCATATCTCTAACTTGTTGAATAATCATGAGGACCTTTGTCCCAGATTTCCGTAGCTGATTCTGGGAGGGGGGAAGGGGGACTTTTCTTTCTTTCTTTTTTTTCTTTTAAGAAAGCTTTTTGCTGAATCTGAAGGCTCTGGAGAAAGTCCTCGATTGTGGTTCTGTTTTTCAGGAGAGACTGAAAACATTCAGTTCCTTCTTATTGGAAGAGAGACTTGCTTTTCTCACACTGACAACAGAAGGTTGTTAATTAGCTGCTCTGCAGTATTTAACCAGTTCCCCTCTAACAAAATCCTCTTCTGTCCTTTACTTTGTGAAATGCTGTAGCTTGGAGGATGAGAAAAGCTTTGCTTTGCCTCAAGAAGCCACCTCTGGCATTCTTACTCCTTCCTAAGTCCAATAAAAAGAAGGCTGGAGGAATAATAAAAGTTAATATATGGTAGTAAAAGGAGTAAAGCCGGAGTAATTAAGGAAGAAGCTGACTATTGCCATGTTATGGAGCTGCACTGAGTATCTGGGTATAGAAGTGAGCAGTGGAGTGGACTAGAAATCCACTCCAGTGAGAAGATGTTAGCTGATGGCAGCACTCAAAACGTTTTAGTCCATACGGCAGGAATTCTTAGGTGCCGAAACAGAAATAAACACCGGTTCTGTCTGCACGCACTCAACTTCTAAAAACTCCTTGCGTTGTCACCAATTTGAAACCAGTTCGGTGCAGGTGACATGCTCCAGAGCTGCGTGTTCTAGGCCTCTCGTGCTCTTTACAGGATGGAGGGCCTGTGTGGCTTTCGCAGGGACGGATGCGCGTGGTGGGCAGTGCCCGGTGCCCGAGGCTTGGCACGGGGCTGGCTCTCTGGCCTGTTGGGTGTGCAGGGAGGGAAAGTTCTGGGCAGATCTGAGGACCCAGAGGTTTCCATTCCCTGCACACCAGTGCCCTGCTGCGCTGTCAGATGTGTGGCCCTGAGGATCAATGGATCGTGCCAAACCTTCAGGAAGCAAGCGGAGGAGACCGTGACAGTGACATCAGGAGTGCCGCAAATGGGCACCGTGGTGCAGCTGTCGAGCTAGAGGTTTGGAGGTTCACTCTTTGCTGGAAAGCAGAGGGATGTATGGCTTGGCTTTACCAAAATAAAACCACAGGCTCGTGTTAGATGTTGCCATTTCCACAGGCTTTGCTGAGAGTGGAGCCAGCAGCTGAAGTGTAGATCAAGCCCTGTCATTCAGGTGCAGCTCTCTCCGAACGCTTCGTGCGCGTTAGTCACCTCCATTCTCAGCTTTCAAAGCACGCATCCTCTCTCTCCCTGTAGATTAATATCTGCTTGTTTTTCTGGCTGAGGTTCATGTTGACAAGTTCTGAGCCCTGGCAGCCGATAAAGCTACGGAAAAACCTTTAGGTGACTTGCACAGGCAAAATCTTAGTATTAAGTCTTGTCAGAAGCAGGAAAAAAAGTCTGGGTTTCATTTAATAGGTAAATACCAATGGCTGAGAGATGTGTGGAAGTACTGCACACTCTGGTTTCCAAGGTGTGATTTAAGCAGTGTGTAATGCGGGACTCCTCAGAGTGGTACAAAGTACAGATGTTTCTGACCTTGCAACAGAAAATAGGATTAGTATTATTAAGTATTAGTATTATTATTTATAATTCTTATTATAAAGAGCGATAGGCTTGAAGATGATACTGTTAAAGTGGAGATAGTGGACGATTAATAGCAGGGTAACACTCCTTGCATTAAAGCTCAGCTCGTGTTTCTCTGTGGCTGATGTCAGCATCCCGTTCCCTTTCTCTCCACCTGTCTCAAAAGGGATGTGGAGGAGAGAGTTAAGTTTCTGCACTGGAATTATAAAATATTTGGTGCTTTCCTTCCTGTTCTGTTTCAGTTTTACCTTTGTAAAAATTGAAAACAACTACAAGGGGAGAAACTGAGCAGAATGTATAGTTTGTAGACACAGGGTTCTGTTTGTATTTAGATAATGATCTTTAATGTAACAGCTAGAACTTCTAAGTCTTTGGAATATACAAATGTATTTTCAGAGGAAAGGGTGTTTAACAACACCCAGTGCTCTCAAGAGAATATTTATATGGGTAAAAACAAGACCAGATTCCAAATTGAAGGTTGGAAGTACTCGGTAGTGAGGCTGTGAGATTCTTCTGAAGAACCTGCCTCTACTTGTGGTAGGGGCGAGAGGAAAGGGTGTTGGATTGGCTTCAGAAATACTTGTTAACATGTTAATTTTAAAAAGAAAATACTAGCACATGGGACTATCCCACTTCATTTGCAGTCATGTGTGGAGAGGAAAAAAAGTAGGGGGGTTTATTTATTTATTTAAATAAAGAAGTGGGAGATGATGATACATTGTAGCTATAAAAATTGCTTTTGCTATCTGGCTTTTCCTTGTATAGCAGGGGTGTAACTGAGTAAGGCTCTCAAAGTTTTTGTCTTTGTCATAGCTGCTCTTTGTCTAGGGTTCCGCTCACAGCATTAGGAGGTGCGGGTGCTCAAGCAGTGGATCTGTTCTCTGTCACCTGAGAAACACGCTTATTTTTTTCAAACCAGGTCCTAAATTATGTTGTCAGTGGCCTTGCAGCTACTTCTGTAACTTTCCAAACGGATTTGGTGGTGGTGTGCATTTGGCAGTGGTGTGTATTTGTTCGCTGTGATGCTGTACTGCAAGAACTTTTGATGGTTTGAAGAGCTCCCCTCTGACTGGACTTGGAATTTCCATCTTTTGATGCACTAAGAAGATTGGGCAGATGTTGTGCTGCGATAGGACAGGCACCTTCTTGTTAGCAGATAGGATTTTGTTACGTCCTGTGTTGTCATCTCGCACAAGATGATACAACTGCAGTGAAATTGAGGAGGGATAGGGGATCTGCTTCGTGGCTGGATGAGAGCCATTGCAGGATTTACTGGTGGATAAGTTGTGAAGTTCCAGCTCTCTTTTCAAGGCAACTGGGGTTCTGCAGGTGCAGCAGTTGCAGAGCCTGGACATGGGGAATTTAGCCTTTACCCCTTGAGGTTTCAAAGAGCCTGGAGAACAGAGAGGAACGATATTTTTGCCTTGTGGCACCACAGTAGCTTCAACTGGACCCCAGGGCATCCTGTCTGCCCAAACTTGCCTTGCAATTTTAATTGATTTATGCTTTGAAGGTTGTCCCACAATTTGCAGCTTAAAGAATTCAAAGATTTCATCTCAGAGTCTGAATTTCATTGGGTTGGTGGTTTGTGTGAAAACTGTAGGGTCGTTTTGGTGCTGGATAGAGCAGTTACAGTAATGTCCAGTTTCATGCTGGCAAGGTCTAAGGTGGACTCCAGGAAATACCTGTCTAGCAAGACTGCTGCACTTGTACGTGTGCTGCTTAGTGTGGTTCTGGCTAAAGCTGCAACAATGCTTCTTGTTTGGGTTGTGTTGTGATAAAGGGCTGGAAGCTAATAAAATGTGGTAGGGAAGGAGGAGATCGGAGGGAGTAGTTCTGGGGGTTTTATTCTCTGTTGTCTTACTCTCCCTTATAGTGAGGGTGTTGGAGATGTGGTTCCAGGTAGTTCCTTCTGATGTGAGAGATTCAGCAGAACTCTCCTGAAAAGATGTATATGTGATGGCTGGAAACAATTAGGACCATTTCATACTCTTGTCCCCAAACCTGTGCTCAAGAAGCAACTGCTTCATCCCCCTCTCCCTTGCGGTGTCCCTCCATTCTCCCCCAAGCTGTCTGTATTTTCAGTCTGTCTCCATAGCCTCTTCACTTTTCCTTCTCCCCTCTTCCCTCCCGTGCTCACCAGTGTCTGGTATCGGCCAGGAATCCAGTGTGGAGGTGCAAATCTCACCATGTAACTTGCCCCTGGTACATAATTATTACTCTTGAGTGTGAGTGAGGCTGCTGCTGATGCCATCACCCCAGCCTGGTGAATTGTTTAGGAAGTAGCCACAACCCAAAGTATCTGTAAGCTGTCTGAGTAAGAAGATTAAATTCCAACAGAAGGCTGTGTTCTTTCTAAAGTTACGATAAAATGGAGTGAGACTGCTCTGAGTCGTGCCTTGAGCGCTGGCTATCAGTGTTTAGGAGCTCGATGCTTCTCAACATCAGCAGCTGGTGTTTGAAGCAGAGCTGAAATGTTCTCCTGTCTGGAGCAGCGATCCCTCGCTGAGGTTAACCTTATCTCATCCACTGGGGCAAAGGCCATTCCAGCCAGCAGGCCAACCCGGAGGATACCAAGATGTGAAAATAGCACATGATTTTAGAGCACTGGGTCACGGTATCCTGTGTCCAAACAGCCCTGCCAGCAGCGGGGTTTAATCAGTAACTGCTCCTGTGACAGCACCTCTCTGCAGTGCTGGTCTGACAGTGATGCTTCGGTGATTTCTTCTTGGACAACACAGAGTTGAGGGACGGGTCTGGTTGCAGAACAGTTCTGGAAGACCGATGCCACCATGATTAGCCGGCAATATCGTAGACCTTGTTGATGAGTCATTAAAAAGTTGGAAGACTTCAGCATTCATTTACTGGAGCAAAGGCTAGCAGACCTTGGAATCCCTTTGTTCTGGTGGTTGTGCAGCTGTGGAAGCTGTAAATAAGAGGTATTGCACAACCAAGGTAGTTTGCCTTTGGAAAATTGATACTGACATTCACTTTGGTGGCCGGTTCAAGTGATGTTCAGCACAACAGCTTTCACAGAGCGGACAGAAAAACAAGCCAGGAACCATTGCCACATTTTAAGGGCCGATATGTCTTCACCTGCCAAGGCAAGAAGCTTTTGGCAGAACAGTGCAAAACATTTTAATACCACGAACTTTTCCAAGTGACATTTGTACCTCAGGGGTCTGAAGAATGTTTGTTACTGGGCACAAACGTGGCAGTGTCTGGAAAGCCAAGTGTTGCGCAACCCTGTGCCAAAGCAGGGGGGTGAGGTAGGTGAAAGGAGATGGCTGACTCGGGGATCAGCGGGTCAGCTGGGAAATAGGGACTTATTCAGGCATGAGAGGCAAATCAATCACCCAGTTAGAGTTTAGTTCTGTTCTTGGAGGTCTGGCTCCAGTAGCCGATACAAAGATGATTCTTTGTGAGTAGCTGAGTCTTCACCAATGCAGGATTTGTATTTGTGGTGGTTTGGGTTGGTTTTTTTTCCTGGTAAGTGTCATCGTAGGAAGGCTGGTGATAACCACAAACCTTCAACCTATATAAATTTGATAATGATTATTTGCTGCGTATTTCCAAGTTGCCAGGTCAATTTTGCTGAAGCTTTGTGGCTGGATTAACCTCTGTGGTCATTGCAGGATTGCTCAAACTTTCTTTAGTCTGTAATGAAGTACAGCTTTTGTTGAATCGATATAAATTTAATTAGAAAGGTTAATTACAGTCTTAAATCCAAGTGTTATAGCAAGTTAAAGCCCTTACATAAGTGATTAGCACATTAGAAAGCCCTGGTTCTGAAAGGACCTTCTCTAATTGATGGTGTTGGTAGGATTTGTTGGGGCATCACCTTGAGTGCTTCTGCTTCAGCTGCTGTGAGGCTGGGAAGGTTTAGGGAGCACGAGCAAGACTAATGTTGGGGGTTATGGAGCCTGATGTAAGCAGTGGCTTCTCAGGAGGAACCCTTCCTTTGGTAAGGCTGATTGTGGTCTTAAGAAACGCCGTGAATACAGATACACGTTGGGAGGAGGTGTGTTTTGTTTGCTCTCATGACTTTGAAAAGATAAGAATGATGAATTCATAAGATGGTGGGAAGCTCAGGTTATACAGGGGCCGATGAGGGCACAGCCTCTCTGAAGAGCATCGTTCATCTCAGAGGAACTTCCAGTTCTCATTCAACACTGCATGCTCTCCTGTGAAACTAGGAGTGGCTCGGTTGAGTTTTGCCACGAGGATCTGGGAGTGGATGGCCGCCGCTGGGTGTTGTTCATACAGCGTGTGGTTTTTAGTGACCCTCCAACCTTAACACGTACACCAGGCTGGGGTTGTCGTGTGAACTGTTAACAGGCTGAAGGTTCTCAGATTCGGGGAGTCAAAGGCTTAATGTGAAGTGGTGGGGGCCAGCAGATGGAGCACGTTGCCGGTGCCATGTGTGGGACCATGGCCGAGGTGGATGGTGGAGCAGGACACCCAGCAGATCTTACAGGGTGTTCCAGTACAATGTTTTTAAAACTGGGCAGGAAAACACCCAATACTTAATTATTTGTAATTGGGGAGCAAGGGGGCTTCAGTATTGGTATCGGGGGGAATCTTTTCATTTCAACCTTTTTAAGACAGATTAAAAAATAAAAGTTTTTATCCCTAAAACATCAGAAGGAGCTTTGTGGGAGCTGGTTGAATCACTGAGCTCAGGAGGGTTTGGCCTCACATCAGAAGCGTTGGCTGCCTCCAAATTTCTCTGCTGTGGGGCTTCAACACCTCCTGCCCTCTGCCAGGGGAGAGCTCTGGGAACTCCTCCAGTCACAGCACAGCAGTGAGGCAGGGGATGAGGCCACCCTGCTGGCTTTTATCCTTCCAATATTTACACACTTTTTTTCCCTCCTGGATAACCAAAATAAAATTAAGACTCTTTCAATAATAGCTGTTGGTATAGATACAAAAATAACTCGAATGTTATTTCAAAAGCATCAGCCTGAGGTGGGTAGGAGATTGGATTGCAGTCTTCATTTAATAATTATTTTGTTTTCTTCCTCTTTTTTTGTTTTCATTTTGGAAATCTTTTCAATTTGCATTCCAAAGATTATAATTGGCATTAGTTAGGTTCCCAGTGAGTCTCAAACAGTCTCCAATCTCTCTAAACTGTATTAAAATGTAACAAAGAGGCTGCTTTTTTTTTTTTTTTCCCATTCTTTTTTTCTATAGTTCAATTTCTCCCGAGTTAGAAATGTAAATTTTCAATGGCAAACTTCACCATATGCAGGGAAGTCAAGTTTGGGAGCTGTTCTTCCTTCCAAAACCAGCAGAACCAGAGCAGTTTAAGGGGCTGTAGAGCCTTTGGAAGAGATGGAGTCATGAGTGTTGGGATGAGAGCCATGGTGTTGGCTCATAGGCTGGACTTGATGATCTTGGAGGTCTACTCCAGCCTCAGAAATTCTGTGATTCTGAGCTGCACCAAGTGCATTATGAAATTCTTTGTTGCCATCACCCATACCACGTGTTGGGGACATACCACACGTAGGGGACATACCACAGCCACCACCCGTGTCCAGAAAGCCACATGGGTCACCCTGAAGGTAGCATTGGGGCTTTGCCTGGATGGCTCCTGAGGTGGCTCAGGGTGGGTGGCCTTTACCTCTGCCACCAACATCCCTACCTATTGTTTTCATGGAGCTGCAACCATGCCATAGGTTAGTTACTAATGTCTCTGTGGAGGCTTATTTTTTGTCCAAAGGGTCTGTTTTCATACCAAGAGGTTCAGGAGGGAAGGGAAATCCTGTTTATTAAAAAAGACTTTGATGTTTTCTCTCCCCACAGTGGAATCTCGTATGTGACAACGACTGGAAGGGCCCCCTGAGCACCTCCCTGTTCTTTGTGGGTGTCCTGCTTGGATCTTTCATATCAGGACAGCTCTCAGACAAGTAAAGTATATACACCAGAGCTGCTGGCTCTGTTTGATGCTGTTTCATGAGCAATTCTTGTATGTGAAGTTCACTATAAGTGTATTTCTGCAGCTACTAACGTGTCTTTGTCCTGTGCCTGTCTGACCTGGGTGTACAGACTAAATGTCCTGGGCTAGAGCAGAATGTTACAAAGATCTGTTTATCTGTTCATCTTTATCTGTTTCAGCAAAATTACTTCTGGAGAAAGCTGGGTTTATTCCAGAAAGCAGGTGTAGGGAGATAAGTTTCATCTGGAAAAATCGGGTCAATGACGTTCTCTTTTAATTACTTTGGAGTGTGGTCAGAGAGATCCCTGAGGTTTGTTTTCCTGGGGTTTTTTTTGAGGTCAAATTTAAAATTCTTGTTTTGTAAGCACCCATAGCTTCTCTTCCTCATCATCAAATGCAACATCTACGTCCCATCACCTGCATTTGTGGAAGCTGCAAAGCATGAACACTGTTCAGCTGCACTCCAGAGAAGCAAGGCTTTCTTCTTTATCAGTACAAACATTAAAAAAAAAAAGATCTAAAAAACCAACCAAACAAAAAGTCACCATTAATTTTTGTGTTGTTGACAGCTGGGTATTTTTTTCAAGCTGTTTTTCTGATTCTTTCCCTGGGATTTGCTGTGCAATTCGTTGTCTGCTGTCTCCCTGATTCCCAGACAATAATATGTGGTCCTCTAATTTCCTAATTTACTTGTAGAGTTTATCTTTCTTTGAAACATAACCCCTATGCCACAGATCTTCTAGTGTCGTTCAGGGCTTTTACGTGGTTTCCTGTTCATCAGGTTGGATCAATCTTAAACTTGGAGGCAGTGATCCTTGAGTATCAACCAGCTCTCCTGGACTTCTCTCCAGAGCCACATGCCATGGGATTTTTCCAAGCAGATCCCTGATCAAGCTGGTGTTTGCTCTTCCTTTGGTCCTGCCTTCTGTCTCATTCCTCCCCTCATGATCCTGCTCTTTGCCATGGCTGCTGCCAACCTTTACACCCCCAAACGGCTCTCCTTTATTGGCAAGGCTGAGGAGCAGCAGAGTCTCCCCTTGTTGGCTCCTCAGTCATCTGTGTTAGAAAGTTGTCATTGATGGTGGACAGTAAGTTCTCCATGGGCCAGCAATGGGCCCTCATGGCCGAGAAAACCAATGTTGCTCTGGGCTGCATAAAGAAGAGTGTGGCCAGCAGGGCAAGGGAGGTTCTCCTGCCCCTCTGCTCTGCCCTGGTGAGGCCACAGCTGGAGTGTTGGGTCCAGTTCTGGGCTCCCCAGTTCAAGAGGGGCAGGGAAATATGAGAGAGAGTCCAACAGAGGCTGCGAGGATGCTGAAGGGACTGGAACATCTCTGTGCTGAGTAAAGGCTGGGAGGCTTTCCTGATAAGATTGATAAGACTGTTTAGCCTGGAGAAGAGAAGACCGAGGGGGAATCTTTGTAATGTTTACAAATCTCTGCAGGGTGGGGGTCAAGCAGAAGGGGTCAGGCTCTTGTCAGTGGTGCCCTGGGATAGGATGAGGGGCAATGGCCACAAACTGGAACACAAGAAGTTCACCTCAACATGAGGAAAATCTTCTTTTCTTTGAGGGTGACAGAACCTGGCCCAGGCTGCCCAGAGAGGGGGTGGAGTCTCCTTCTCTGGAGTGATTCCAGCCCCACCTGGATCTGTTCCTGTGTGGGATGCTCTGGGTGATCCTGCACTGACAGGGGGGTTGGACTCGATAATCTCCAGAGGTCCCTTCCAACCCCTAACATTCTATGATGCTATGATTCTATACACTCCAGAAACTGAGTCTCATCCTTCCAGCAGATAGTGGAGTGATTGAAGCCCCCCGTGATGGCCAGTGCCTTTGAACTTGAGGCTTCCCATGTTGTCTGAAGAAGGCCTCATTTACTTCTTCCTGGTCAGGAGATCAGCAGACACCCATAGTGGTGCCAGCATTCGTCTACCTGCTAATCCAACCCATAAACTGGCTCATCATCCATCCCCAGTCAGAGCTCACACCTTCCAGCTGCTCCCATCTTCACGGGGGGCTCTCCCACACTTCATCCTGGTGCTGAGGAGAAGCAGCATCTGACACTCTTGCATTTTAAATAATTTGCTCCTAATGATTTGTCTCTCTTTTCATCCTGGCAGTAGGACAGGAGTAGTGCTCCAGCACATACTTAAAAGCAACTTCACTGGCAGACCACAGAATATTATTTTCTCTTGGCCAATGGATTTTTTTTTTCATGTGTTTAGAATAGTTGTGCCTGTGTCTCGTGTTCTGAACCTCTGCTTTTTGCAGATGTTTTGTATTTCTTTAAGTATGCACACGAATAATCGTATGTTTCTGAAGATTTCATTCATGCTGTTTTATAATCATCTCTTTCATAATCTCTTTTTTTTGTTGTTTTTAATGTGTCCATGGAAGGTTTGGCAGGAAGAATGTGCTGTTTGCAACTATGGCAATGCAGACCGGCTTCAGCTTCGTGCAGGTCTTCTCCACCAGCTGGGAGATGTTTTCAGTGTTCTTTGTGCTGGTTGGCATGGGACAGATCTCCAACTACGTGGCTGCATTTGTTCTTGGTATGAAAGTCCTGCGGGGCACAGTATGTGTTCTTTGTCTTGTGCTTTTCCTGCTCCTTTTCAGTACTGGCTTAGTGTTGATTTGTTTTGCCACACAACACTGTTAGGAGTGTGTCCTCGCCACGCATGGGTAAACTCTTCCCCTCCTTAGAAGTTTCCAGTCTGTAGAGGTGCAAACTGAATTCATTCTGTGGCTTACCATCCTAAAAAGGCAAAAACCCAGAAATTAATTAGTCAGAACAAAGTCCTTCCTCTAGTTGGAGAGATAAGACATGTAAGACATGATTTTCCAGGGATTTCTCTTGTCCCTTTTGGGACCTAAATGCCTATTTGAGTTAAAAACTTGCAAAATAAAACAAAAAATCGTTGGGTTAAGCATTACAAAGTCTCCTTTAAACAGCCTATGGTAAAAATTTAAATGCAAGCATACGAAGCAAGAATTTATGCCAATTTAAATAAGACCATATTTGAGCATGGGATTCTGAATTAACTTATCAATCTGAGATGTGAAAAAACCAAATTTTTCTTAATCTTTTTTTTAATTGAGTTACTTACACTGACCTCACTGTCCAAAGCACCAAATGTTGGCAAGAAATTCCTTTTGGGCCAAAGCAGGCCAGCGTGGCTGGGAAAACAGCAGTTCTCTAACCTGACTGCAGACATCCTGCTGCACCTTCTGTAATCTTCTTTGGAAACGAGGAAGATTTTATTTCTTTCTATATCTCTGAGATGCTTTGGGACCTGCAAATCAAAAGGGAAGCATAGGCCCCGTTTGTGCTTTGATTTCCACTGCCAGTAGCCTGGCCTGTGTTTGGCACCCAGCATGAACTCCACCGAAAGGCTCTGAAGTTTTTTGTCTAATAGTGAAATAGTTTTAGAAGGTCGGGAGCTAATTTAGGCATTTTTGAATTATTTTTGAATTACCTTTTTCTGGAAGCTGGTTTCTCTCCATGAGCTGGAGAGGACCCTGTAGAGATCAAGCTGAGGCTGACTGTTGGGAATGTTTTGTAGTGTGTCAGGTGGTTTTAGCTCCTTGAGTAAAATGTGAGATTCTAAGAAGATAAAATTACAGGAGTATTAGCTACTTGGAGCTGCAGAAATTCTGTATGGTCCCGTTCTCTTCCTTTTATACCTATAATTATTTGGGTTGATGCAGGATCACTGCAGGAAGCAGATCTGTGGTGCCTCTGAAGCTGGCTGGCAGAGCGTGCTATAGACTAGCGTGGCTTATTTCAAAGCCAATCATCAGAGGCATTTTTGATAAGTTGCTTGGTTGCTATTAAGTTAAAATGCTCATCCTCACTCTGTTGTTTTCAACAGGCACAGAAATCCTTGGCAAATCGATTCGTGTGCTGTTCTGCACGCTGGGAGTTTGCATATTTTATGCATTTGGCTACATGTTGCTGCCCCTGTTTGCTTACTTCATCAGGGACTGGAGGATGCTGCTGCTGGCACTCACTTTACCTGGGCTGCTCTGCATCCCGCTCTGGTGGTGAGTATAACTGAGCAAAAAGAATTCCAGCTTTAGAAAGTCCTGGCTGCAGCATTTTATGATCCAGGCTCCAAGCCCAGCCAGCCTGTACCAGTGAAGCTCGGGAATGGGCAGGTGAAGAATGGACTTTGTGTCCTTTACTCTTCCCAGTCACTTAGCTGCATGTCCAGAGCTTTGTGGGTCATCTGGCTCACTCCTGAAAAGCCCATTCTTCATTTTCTGTAGGTTTCTCTAAAATTAAGTGGTGCACATGCAAAGAAAACAAGCAACAACAACAAAAAAGTAATCAGTAAAACTCCTCCTTCTGCACCAACTGGACTCCATGAGCTTTTAAGAGTAGGCCTGAACTAAGGGCAGGGTGAGAAACCAGTTGTCTGGGGAAGCTGGGCAACACTGGGGCAACGTAGGTATGGTGGTATCTGCACATCTGTTGGATTTCTGTGTTTTCTTCCATAGCTAATGAAATCCTACTTGTAGAGGACATGTAAAGTTTAAACAGTCCACATGGTGGTGGTGTTTCTGCACTTCCTCCAGCATCTGTGTTTGGGGTTCTGTCCAGTTTCTTACAAAGTTGAATGACTCGGGTGAATTCTACTTTCTGACTTGCCTTTATATGACACTATTTACTGGTTTTCATTTAAAATGTGGCATTATTGAAGGATATGCCTCTTACTGTACAGCATGCTGCTTCTGTATTCACCTCTCTGAATTTCTTTCTTTAAACTCTTTTCCCATCCTTTGAAGGTTTCAGTTGCTGGGTTTGTTTTTTGGGGGTTTTTTTGGAGGGGTCATTATTTCTTTAGTACTCCTAAAACCCCCAAAAGCATTTCAGTTTGTTCTCATTCGGGATGCTAGTCTGTTGTAAATCTGCTTGCTGCTCTAACATCTGCAAGATGTGGCATGTTTTGAGCTCTTTGTGTTTGGATCGTGTCCTGGTGCCAGCAGCAGAGCTTTCTGTGGAAATGCAGATGTGTTACTGTGAACCTTTTCTGCAGGGTCATTCCAGAATCTCCACGGTGGCTGATCTCCCAGGGAAGATTTCAAGAGGCAGAAAACATCATCCGAAAGGCTGCAAAAGCTAACGGTGTCGTAGCCCCAGATGTAATATTTGACCCTAGTGAGGTAAGATTCACTGAAGAGTCCAGTTCTTTGCTTGTTCCTATTAATGATCACCTGAAGTGATTTCCAGCCCTATGAATTGACTGATGCCTGCAGTGAATGATGCACTTCTCAAGTGGGTGAAAGCTTGTCCTTTTCCTGAAAAGCAGAATACTCTTTCCCCACTTCATTAAGATTTGCAGATCCCTTGCTGTCCCATTCCTGTGGCAATGCCAGCATGCATTCTAGTGCAAATATCTTTTTGATCCAGCTTACAGCCACCTTTTTCCTTTCAAATTTGAGGTTTGAGGAGAGGTGATGAATTTGAGGTACCTATTGCTTTGTGATGTAAATACTGAATGGATTTTATGCTTGCACGGTCTAATATAGTTCTGTGAAAGTCTGACATGGGGCTAATCCTGGCTGGTGGCACTGGAAATAGTGTTACTCTAGACCATATTTAACACCAGCTTCTACTCCGTGTTAAGGAAAGCCAGACTGGAGCCCCTTTAGAGTGGAGTAGCTAGCAGTACCTTTTCTTCCCCATCTCTTCTTTCCAACATGGTCTTGCTTCTTTTAGGCATCTCCCCTTTGTCTGAGCTGTTTGGTGACCTTAAGGTGTAGAAGCAGTTCCACCCTCATTCAGACGGGACCTTGCAAAGTCAGCCAGACAAACTGGTGGTGAGATCCAGGAGAACAGGCCCCTCTCTAGGCAGATGTGTAGAGTCTGTCTGGGCAGTTGCCCAGTTGTGTGCTGGTTGACAGTTGTCATCCTCTTGTCGTTCATGTGACAGTCCCTTGTATACTCACTTGCTTAACCCGGCCTCTGTACGAGGCTCGGGGACGTTGACCTGGTTGCCGTTGAGATTGAGACAGCTTTGCCTGGGTTGGAGGTAGCTGAGGTGCAAACAAACCTGTTTGTCCAGACTTGGGAGATAGTAGGACAGACACTTGTTCTTGCTGGAACAGAGTGAGAATGCCAGGAAAACCCAGACCATCTTATGATAGCTTTTTGCCTAGAATTTCATTAGAACATGGTCTTTTTCCTTTCTTCTTTTTTTTTTTTTTTTTTCCCTTCCTTCTGATGCCCATGGCAAGAGAACTCCCCCATTGCCAGCATTCTGCAGCACAAGAATGGAAAATAAGTTCTGGCTCCAACATCTCCTTAAGGTCACTGTTCCTGGAATCCTTTATCTCCCATTCTTAGTAAGAAATCCTGATCTGTTTGCAGTCTCTGAATGGGGCTGGATCCCAAAGCAGCAGAAGGCAGGGGCAGGAGCAGGGATGCTGTCCCAGGGAACACTGGGCAAGGAGAAGAGCTGACCTCTGCAGCAGGGTGGGCTGGAGTACATGGTACAGAGAAACCACTGCACTTGTTCAGAAACACAGACTGAACATTCTGACACTCAAAGGAAAATGAGCTCGTTGAACAGGTGCTGTTTAAATGCAGAACTCCTCACCAACTTCTTTCTCTTTAAAAGAAAAGTAGCGACCGAACAAATCGGTACAAAACTTGTCATCATCTGTGGTCTGTTTAGGCCATTCTTGTGTCTGCTTTCTGAAGAGCTGGAAGGCAAAGGCTCGCAGCCTCTCTTGACTTTTTAGGAAGCATGTTTAGGCTTCAGAGAGGTTCTCAGAGAGGAATCTGGCTGGCCCTTAGCCCTCCTGCATTTAGCACGTGAGTTCTGGATGGAGGAGCAACCCCAGCTGGTGCTTGGAGTATTCCTTGAACCAGTGCAACTGGAGAGCAGCCCCTGCAATATTTAGGCTCCAGACATTTCCAAACCAGTTAGGATTCAGCAGGTGATGAGCTGTAAACAAGCTGCAGAGCACAAATAGGGGCTGGTTGGTTGAATTATCCCATCTAAGGGGGGATAAAAAAATGTTTGGATAGTAGCTTTCATATCAAATCGTGGCTTGCCCTCCCTACTCTTCTCATAGCTTTGTGTTCTAGCCTGACCTGCTAAGGATTGTGTAGTCTGCTTTTCCAGCTCCTAAAAGGCAGGGTCCTTTTTTTCTCATCAGCTGTGACTCTGAATGTTACTGTTCCTGGTTTTGTCTTGTGGTTTGTTTGGTTTTTCTCCTTGTTTTGTTTTGTTGATTTTTTTTTTGTTGTTTTGTTTTGGTTTTGGGTTTTTTTTGTTTTGTTCTTGTTTCCTGTTTGCTGGTTTCTTGGCAACAAATAGTGGCAAAACTGGAGAGTACTTAGGAAAGATCATGTGATTTATGAGAAAGGGCTGAGCTGTAAGGCTGTCTGCAGTTTGTGTGCTGGGAGGTTTGCCTTTGGGCAGAGTGAAAGCTATCAGATGTGAACAATTGTTTGCCTTTTGGAGAAAATGAAGGTTTATAAAAGCAACCACACACAAGTTTGCAGGAGCAGCAGACCATTATTTTATCCTCCAGGTCTTCAGAACAAAATGCCACTTGGAAAGAATTTCCACCTGACTGCAAGGGTTCTATAAACTTGATGTTCCTATAAGCTCAGCTACAGTTTGCAAGACATTGAGGAGATAATGAGCATTTTGAGTTGAGGGACAAGAGCTAAAGGCCCCAAATCAGCATCCAGCAACTAGCTTGCCAAAAGAAACATCACCAAATCACTATGGAAGAGAGGCTGATGAGGAATTAAGTTAAACTAACGGTTGCTCTTGTCTCTTTATTGGGTCCTGCAATGCACCCAACTACTGCTGGACCAGCCTGATGTTTCAGGGGGGGAAAAAAAAAAGTCTTGTAAGCTGAACTAATGCAGAGTAGAGGATGGTCTCTTAGACCATGAGGAAAGAGTTTGGGAAATATCAATGTAGTGAGGAATTGCACTGTTTTGAAGCTACATAATTCACTTTTATTTAAACAACTATTTGCACGTACCGTGAAGGAGTACACAGTGCCAACAAAAGGCATTCAGTCTTTAAACATATTAAAAATTAATTTGACATTCTCAGGTCATGCTGACTTAAACAATCAAGGGAGGAAGTGATCTGTGTATACAGTTTATTGTGCTTGCACATAAAAGAGGTCTGGCAGGCAAGAGTGGTTCTTCTAGTTGGGGAAAGAGAAGTCTTCACTTAAATATCCTCGGGTAATTTACAATTCAAAAAGTGTCGACATCAAAAATCCTTTGGTGTTACCTTTTTTTCATCTGAGCTGCTAAGGTGGATGCTTGTTTCCTTCGTGGTTAGATTTCTAACTCTTGATAGAGTCACAGATTCAGATAAATATAAAATGTCCTAACAGGAAAAAAGAAAGAATCTCTGTGGAAGATTGTAAGATCAAAATCCTCTTTCTGTTCTCACTGTAAGACTGTTCAAAATACCATTAAATTGGTGGGTAAGAAACCTGTGATAAATCCAGAAAACATCCCAGCTTTTGTGATAAGAAAAATAGAACGTGTCTGGAAAACTGCATTTCCTCAGCTGTATGGTGTTGCTTTTGCAGAGTTGATAGTTTTAATCAGTGGAACTTGGCCTCTTAAACCACCTTGTATGTATTTTGAAAAATCTCTCCCTTGTTATTCTTTGTTAGGTGTCTAAATTAAAAAAAAAAAAAAAAAGAGCTCAAATTCTTTCCTTTTTTACAAACTTATCAAGCACAAAGTGTTGGCATACTTCACAGTTTACCTGGAAATGGTTTTATTTTGAGGAGCTGGAAAGTTTCATGGGACAGGGAGAAGTTTCTTGTCTTTTGGCTGTATTTGTTGAGGATCTCAAAACCAAGCCAGACAATGATGCGGACTCTTTAGCTCATCAGCCAGTTTGTCTCAGTTTAATTACATCCATTAGGTCCAGCCTGAAGAGTCAGTTACTAAATCTGCCCTGCTGCAGTTTGATTTTATTTCTTGCCTTGTCTGCAGTGGACACGAAGGATGGTTTATAACTTGTTTGTTTTTTTGTTTTTTTTTTCTCCCTGGTCTTTGAAGACAATTCTTGGTCTTTAAGATACCCTCGGTCTCCTGGCCCTCGGGCTGAATAAACCCTCTACTTGTCCAGACCACGTTTTTCAAATGCCTTGTCCTCCTCGTTGCTCTCTCCTTGTCTGGGTGCAGTTGATCCTGGCATGATCCTCACGGTGTGATGAAGCCCTGCCAGCAGTGACACATAAATCAGGAATTCATGCTGTCGCTTTATAATTCAAGTATAAAACAATAAGCAGTTGCTTTGTGAAGCTTCAGGCAGAGAAAATGATTACTGATTTCAGCCTAAATTTTAAGTGACTTTAAATTAGGGAGGAGCAGCTGCTTTCACAGGTCATTGGCTCTTACGGCTTATACGTGTTTGTTTAAAAGTGAGGCCCCTGTTTCAGCCCCGTGGCCTATCAAAATACCAGTGTATAAGTTGGGGGGAACTTATTTTCACAATATTTCTGCTCGCAGGAAGTTAATGTCCCCGTGGTCTTGTTTGTTTTGTTTATTTCCAGCTGCAAGATGTGAATTCCCAGAAGCAACAGACATACACCATTTTGGATCTAATGAGAACCCGAAACATCCTAACGATCACCATTATGTCAGTGATTCTTTGGTAAGCAAGTGTGGTTCAGGAGTATGTAAGCATGAAAACAGCAAAACAATAAGAAACTGCTCTTGAAAGACTTAGGTATTCTGAAAAGATATGGACAAAACCAGCTCAAAACCATCAAACCTGCTGGTTGAAGCAGCAAAGTTCTGGTTACGTAGGTTCTTCACTTTGGTAACTATCTAGTAACACGTCTGGGTTGTTGTTTCTTTCTGAAGCAGCCAAACGTGTCCTGAACTGAGGGAGAATGGGTTCAGCTGGCAGTGATGCATGGGAATCCTGCCTGATGTGTGGCCCTGGGGAGTCCTCATCTGACTGTAACAAAGTCTTTTAAGAGGAATGAGTCATCCCCTGCCTCCCAGTCGGAGAACTCCTGCCCAGGGGTCTGAACACAGCAATGCCTGACTTATGGGGAGAATCTTCTCCTCTCCTTTGTATCTTTTCTAAAGGGATAAAGCTGCCTTTGAAGTTTTAATCTGAGATTTCCTTATAATTTCCTGCCAGCTGCTCTGTCTACCTGCCATCTTCAGCTTGGTTTTGCACTAGCTTAATCCCATTGAGCATAACGTATGGCTTCAGCAGTTGTCATTTTCTTTTACTGGAAACCTCAGTGAAGCTGCAATTGCTGAAAAGGGAGAAAATGGTAACTCTGAGCCTGCCAGAGGCTAGAAAAGTGACGTTTAATTAGTGCACATACCTACAGTGTCTTAACTAAGAAGGTCCCTCAGGTGCTTTGGAGCTAACTAAGTCTGTTTGCTGCCTCTTTGAACCATTTTGCTGTGGTTTAGTGAGGCAAAATCTTGGAGCTCAGTCCACTGAGCTGCCAGAGCATATAAGCTGATGGGGCTTTTTGAGTCAGAGGATGACCTGGCTAATATTTAAGCCAGATTCCCTTGCCCATCATCAAGCACAGTGCTGCAAACACACCGAGAAAGGAACTTGAGCAGAAAACAGCTCAAAAGAAAAAAAAAGAAAAATAACGTTGGTTCCTTGCAGAACTGTCCAAACAGATTTCATATGCTGTTGTTTTACCTCCCAAATCCAGTTGTTGACTCACCTTTAGTAGAGTGAGCTGGAGAATTGAGACTCTTCTAAGCTGCATGGAGTAGATCAGTAGGGAGTTCCTAGGAACAGCTGATCTTGAGTGTGTGCTTGCAGAAATTAAATGCAAAACCTCTTTCCACAAGCATTTCTGGTAGGACAAAGAGGAGCAGGGTTAGGTGACATTATGTAATCCATTCCATATGCTGAAAGGCTTTCTTACCACATGGTCAATGAAGTTTTGTGATAGGCAGGAAGAGTCAAACATGTACAACTTCCTCACATAACCTTACCTTTTCTCCAAGAGAAGTATTCCATTGATTTGGGCTATTTCTCCACTATGTCTACCTTGCCTGTCCTTTGCCTAACCTAATTTTAATTAAATTTTTAATTGATTTTGGGAAATACAAAGCTTTTTTTGCTGACTCCCAGCAGTGTTTTCCAACCCATAGTATACTGAATGTACCCATAGTAGATGGGTGTATATATACAGAATATACCCATAGTATATTCTCTGTTATGAATTGCAAGCTCTTTTAATAGCAGCTCCGTAAGAGAGGGTGGTTGCAGATAGTGGTATATCACCTTTACATATTTCTAAATGCTTTGTTAGTTTTTCAGTAAGTAGCAGAAATTCAGTAGAACCCCTTTGCTGGGTTTGCATCAGGGAGGAGGAAGTTTTGGCTTCTGGTCACCTTGGGAGGCATAAATACTCCTAAAGTTTTCCTACAGAACGTGTAAACTGTGTCAGGGTTTGCCAATGGGATTAGCCAAGGCAAACAGCTACTCAGTGAGTTCCAGCAAGCACAGTTTATTGTATATAAAAATACCTCGTAGGAGCACGGGGCTGGGTGGATTGCACAGCACCGTGGAAAACACCAAGTTTCTCCTTCTGAGAAGAATAGCTGCAGCTGGCAGGGGGGGTTACCCGCGGCTCTGTGACTTCCCAGCTACAGTAAGCACCTTATTTTAAACAGTTGGACCGTGAAGGCTCTTCCCAGGTGAAAGGAGGAGGAGGAAGAGCCAGTCTTGTGCCGTTGATCTGCTTCGTGCTGTGCAGTGATTCTGCTCTGGGTTCTGTTGTAACGTAGATGCTGCAGGAGATGAAGTGCCGAGCGCTCTGTGCCTCACCATTGCACCTGGACACGTCCTGTTCCAGTGCCCATTATTTCCATGTTACTTGTTGGTGAAGCGTAACGTTCCCTTCCCAGCATCTCCCAAGACACGATGGGATTTGTCTTCAAGGCCAGTCGTGGTTTCCCTCGATCACATGGGAGCCAGCTCTCCTCTGGCAGCGGCACAGTTGGGATCGCAGTGTTCCCGGCCACCAAGCTCCATCCTGCTGCGCTGACCAGCCCAGGCACCCAGCCGTGCAAACGTGACTTGGGTGCTGCCCAGCCAGCCTGGGGCACAGCACAGAAAATCCCAGATTGTTTGGGTCTGCCAGGATGCCTTACTCCTCTTCTCTGACTTTATACACAAAGCACAGAGGGTAGGGACTCAGAAACTACTTTCCACCCAGAGCTCCCTCTTAAACAAAGAAAAGCTACCGTAGACCTCAGAGCAGTAAAAGTCCATAGTGCAAACTCACAAATTGTTAGGGGTTGGAAAGGGACCTCTGAAGATCATGTCCAACCCCCCTGCCAGAGCAGGACAGAACTAGGGCAGATCAGATCTTTCAGGCTAAGGCTCTAAGGAGCCGCTGTATCGCTGCGTTGTGAATGATCATCACTTATCTCCCGGGGTGACCCGAAACGTGGAGGCAGAGGGGAGAAATAGTCAGGCTCTTTCCATCGGCACAACTGGCAGAGACAAATGAGATGTCTAAAGGCAAGAAATAACCAGAGCTTCCTCGCAAGATCTGAATGAGAGTGGGATGGACAGTTGCAAAGCCATGCAACGGCATCAGAAAAGAAGTACGACCTCGGAGCTTCAGGACCACCCGGCACGTGCACCCGTGGGCTCATAGGCCAGTACCTCACACCTCTGGAGCTAGTCATTATGTTACTGCTGAGTAGGGTATTTTTAATATCATTTATTCTTTGAATTCAAGAGCAACTTGAAAGATAAAAAGCATCAGCACAGTTTAATTATTCTCTTGTCTTGTTTCTGAAGTCAGCACTTCAGCTGTTCCAGAGAGGAACCGATCTGGCAGGTGTTGAATTTGCCTTCCATAGTGATTTTGGTGCTTAACAGATGTAAAAGAGGCTCATGGCAACCGCAGGAAGAAGAGAAATTTTGTCTGATCCTGTTATTCTGCTTCTTTCAGGATGATAATCTCTGTTGGTTATTTTGGACTTTCTCTTGACACACCGAACTTGCATGGAGACGTCTACGTGAACTGCTTCCTCTCGGCGGTGATCGAAGTTCCAGCCTACATCATTTCCTGGCTGCTGCTTCGCAATCTCCCTCGACGGTACTCAATGGCTGCTGCGTTATTCTTGGGAGGCTGTGTTCTTCTCTTCATTCAGCTGGTGCCTTCACGTATGGAATCGTTAGTTGATCTCAAATATCTATGATAGCTGAAGGGCGGTACCACGCGCTGGGCAGATGTGGAGGAAAAGTGTCCTGAGGAGACTAAATACAGATCCTCATTTCCTGCCTTTGCCCTTCTTCCTGGTACTCAGTGCTGCTGCACAAGGAGCTCGCACAACATGTCAGTTCAGATACATTTTTAAGGTGGGTCACTGGCTTTGTGATCTGTTGGGATGAACATCGGAGTCCAGTTTTGTCTTTAACGTGCATCCCTGGCCAGGTGCCTCGGTAAGGTCCCCGTATAAAACCAGGACTAGACCAAGCAGAATTTGGTAAGCAAAGGTCACCAGGAGGCTGCAGAACTTGCTCCCCGAGCAGCTGCTGCTGACTGTCCCCTTAGGGCTTGTTTTAACAGTCACCTTCAAGGGCATCCTTGTGGAAGTGTTTTTGATAAGCAGAGAGGCTTGTACCGACTTGCTGCTGACAGATAAAATAACATTTGGCAACTGAACGGAGGACAAAATAATGTTTATTGGCTACCAAGCCATAGGTATCTTTAGGCCAGTTAGATTAATAGTGTTACAGACCCGTTACTGAAAATGATGTTGGGTGTGATGGGGGGAGAGTTGCTGCTTAACATTTATTCACAATCAAAAGAGTAAACAAAAAAGGATGTGCAAAAACTTGCTTATTTTATCCAGGTAATATATGTGGTGCATTCTCTTTTTTTCTTCTCCTTTGAGTCGACTGGACACTGATATGATCTGGATTCCAAATCCAGCTGTCCTAGTTAAAGTCAACACAGCTTCCTATAATTAAATTATTGACTTGTAGCTAGGAATGTTAATGAGAAACCAGAGCAGGAAACCAAAAAATAACTTAGTTCAAATGTTTAACTTAGTTCATTTTATTAAAAAGGGATGTGCATGGGATTGTTTGCAAGAGCAGAGATTTGGCCCCTGAAATCTGAGAGGACCTCTCCAGTTCTTGCTCTGTTCTCCTTATTTTTAATTATTGTTGGTTTACTATATATTTTTTTTTAATTTCTTTTTTCCCTGTCAGGAAGCCCCGTGCTCAAGAGGAAATGAAAATGTTGAGTCCTAGTACTTTAAAATAAAATAAAAAGTGTTGCCCATGCTTGTAGACTTGTACAGGGGAAAAAAGAGAGCAGATGCTGGAATTAATTAGGGAGGAGTTACACAAACACAATGGAATTGAGGGATGAGTTGTCAGAGTTTTATTGAAATCCTTACTGCGTTTTGATTCCAGATATTCTGTCTATTCTGCTGGTGATGTTAGGGAAATTTGGGATCACATCTGCCTTTTCAATGGTTTATGTTTACACGGCTGAGCTCTACCCAACAGTGGTGAGAAACATGGGAGTTGGAGCAAGTTCCATGGCCTCCAGACTGGGCAGCATCCTCTCGCCTTACTTCGTTTACCTCGGTAAGTTAATTAATCTCAGGGGGGGGTTGGAGATGCTGGTGGTGGGGAGAGCAAGACCAGTGTCCTGCCTCTGTGGGTTGTTGGGCTTTCCTGCTGTTCTCTGTTTCCAGGTCCAGGTGTCTTGTGAAACTACAGGTAAAAACAGGGCCTCGGCATCTCTGAGAAAGGTCCTAACGTAGAGAAACTGTTTTGTGCCCCGTGGAAGAGATGCTCAGAAAACTCATCATCTTACTGGCTCCACACGGACAGCTCTTGCAGCTCTTGTTTCCCAATCTCTTCAGTTCCTAAAACCACATTTATAACAACATCTGCTTTGAGTGCCAGAGTGTCAGGGGCGTTGGTTGGTTTGATTTTAGCTGAAAGCATCACTCTTGCCTGGATAAAGCATAAAACATTATCAGAGACTTAGAGCTGATGCTAAGGGTTTGGTATTTTTGTTTGTGTGCATTCTGCTAGGTGCTTATGATCGATTCCTGCCTTACATCCTGATGGGGAGCTTGACTGTGCTCTCAGGAATCCTGACGTTATTTCTGCCAGAAAGCTATGGTATGCCTCTTCCAGACACGATTGAGCAGATGCTGTTGGTGAAAGGGTAAGTGTCACCTTCTGATGCTGTCACATCTGCTCTCTGTTCTGAGAAGAAGAGTACTGCCAGAGGGAGGGGTTGGTTTCAGCAGTGGAGTTAGTGCCCTGTTGAAGATACAAGAGCTTGGCTGGAATCCTGGTCCCTCTTCCCAAGTGTGTGTGTTTGTAGGTACAGCTCTCAGCTCCAAATTTAGCATTTTACTTGGGGGATTAAGTGCATATAAGTATGCATGAGGAGTGTGGTTGTAGAAGGGTATTCATAAAGGTATGGGGACATTTTGTGGATTATAATCCTATCTTTCACAGCATGGTAGGGGTTGGAAGGGAACCTCTGGAGATGCTTTGGTGCCACCCCCCTGCTCCATCCAGCAGGGTCACCCAGAGCAGGGGGCCCAGCAGCGCA
>JANHGN010000316.1:0-81630 GCA_024605025.1 Megaceryle maxima
CTTGATTGCACTGTACCAGGTTACTGGCAGCCTTTGTCCTTTTCCTGTTACCCTATATTTCTTGGTTGCTCTGTTACTATTTGTATTTATGCAAGACTTCTGTGACTACATTGCATTTGATAAATCCTGCTATAATATGACAGATCTAACAAATGTTAAAATTATTAAATATGTGCTTAAGAAATGTTGACCTGCTCCACTTCAACCTTTCTTAAGCTCTTAAAAATACATATACTAGAGTAATCTACAGTCATAGCCCAGAGCACTGCCTTGTCTCTGTACATTGTGGTAGTATTCTGAGCCATTATTGTAGAATACTTTTTTTTTTTTTTTTTTTTAATAATAAAGTTCAGTTTCTGTTCTTTTGATTTATCTGTGTGTAGTTGGCCTTTTTTTCCCTTCCTCGTTTCTTTCACAAGCTCACACCTGAAGACTGAGATGGCAGCAAGACACCTGCTCAGCTTTATATTCATTATCCAGCTACGAATGGAGAAAGTGGTTTTGGTTAAGCAGAGCTCATGAAATGGGTGCAGCAGTGGCACAGCTTCTGTAGATGCTACATCGCTTCTGTAGAGGCTTTTCTCCCTGCTGCGTGCAACACCAGAGCATTGTGCTAAAGCCTCTATGAATGGTTCACCTTTGTGGTGTTACAGGCTATTCATTATTTGTCAGGAAGATTTCTGGCTGTTTCTTACACTTACTGAAAGCCAAGCACATTTTTTGCATCTTTTTTTTGGTATTGCACAAATGAAACATACATTAAACTGTCAGCATTTGAAGGAAGAACTCACTGTATATTAATGACAGAGATTACCATCATGTGGGCTAATCCAAAACAAAGAAAAAAATCAGACCAAGTTCTGACTTTGTGTACAAAAGAAACCAGCAATACCTCTATTGCCCTAAATAGAGGATTGCTGCAAGTTGTTCTGTTACTTTTTAATAGTTGTTTAATTATTTCTTTGTATTGTGGCCCTCGCTCATGAGTCAGGCTAGTAGAATGATAAGATGTGCTGCAACCATTCCATGGGGTGTTTATTAGTATCCTGTCAGCAGCTATATGTGACATCAAGAAGCAGAGACAAAAGTCTGTGTAATGGAGAGGCAATAATTACAGTCATCTCAATTATTCTGTGGTGTCATTGATGAGAACATAGTGATTGATATTGAAAGACAAGACATATTCCACATTATCCTCCATTCTTGCTTACATAAGGTTTTCACTGTGATGAAATTGCCTCAATTGCAATCATATCTTCAGGTTTATCCCAGAGACATATTTATTGGGTATTAGTCCTTTCTTTGCTGCCCCTTCATTTTTAGGTCTCATGCTTTCCAGAGGTGTTTGCACTACCAGCTGAAGTTCAGGATCATCACCTCAGCAAACAAAACAAGAGTGCTGTAACACCTGCCTTGAACTGAAGCACGTCTCAAGCCTACAGTCAGTTAAGTGATTTTGGTTCCATACTGTCATTGAAAAGTGTTGAATTTACTGTAGACGCCTTATAAAATATTATGAAATCTGTCTTTTCTGGTGTTTTAACAACTTGTGAAATTTCATTCCTTATTAAATTTCTGGACTTCCATTTCTTAATTTCTATTTTGACTGCTTCTGATTAATATTTGGAGCTCTATAGTTTTCCACATTTACACTGCTGTATGTGTTGTACTGCAGTCATTTTGTTAAGGGAGCCAGACAGGGTGACAAGAAATATAAATTCCTGGCTTATTAGACCATTTTTATTTTTTAAAGTGACGAACTGCAAATACGCTAGAAAACATTGATTTATTAATATTGCTTGATAGTCCTTTGATAGCGTCATACTGAATAGAACTTGCAAAGGTAAAAGAGAGTTTTTTACTATTTTTTGCTTGTGACTTCCTGAAAGGAGTTTTTGGGAGGATTGTTTGTGTGGTTGAGTTTGGGGTTTTTGCATGCTTTAATATTTGAGAGTAAAGAGAGGACTGTTTCTGCTGTTTTGTTGGGGGTTTTTCCCACATGGGACTTGAATTCTCATGAGAGGTCTGTCTGCCCCTGAATCCTCACTCGTACCCTGACCCTCAAGCTGATGTCCTGGGCTGAGGACTGCCCTCAGGTGCCCCCCCAGCTTGGCCAGCTCCCTGGCCACCCTGGAAAACATTGGAGCTCCCTGGTCTGAGACCTCAGGTCAACCTCAAGAATTCCCTGAGCCCCAGCAGCAAAGCCTTCAGGGGGGGCAGATGCTCTTTAGGGCCCCAGGAGACTAGAGACCTGGTGAGATCATGACAGTATGTTTGCCATGCAAATGAAACCAGATGGGAGGATAAGCACATCTTACACAGATCATAACCTGTTTTCACTTGAGCCGACTCAGTGTGAATAAAAACAAACCCAGGAAAACCCTTGTTGGTGAGAGGAGAAACAGCATGTTAGTGAAGACCGACAACCTGTGCGCTTTCAGCCGAGAGAGGAAAGAGTATGTACTGAGAACTCCAGGAAAGGAAAACAAGAACTGGCTTCACCCTGACAATATTTCTAAAAATGAAAAAGGAGAAGGAAAAATGAGCAATGTGTCAGCCTTTAACACTGACTTACAAACAAGGGCTTGACCTGCAGAATGCTGGGGGGAGGATGGGAATCCAAGGTCTCGCAGCAGCTCTGCGGGGAGTGAATCACAACCTGAGCATGAGTCAACAAGGACCTGGCTGCTGTGAAAATGGTAAATGTCAATACACGGGTGTTTACACAGAACTGTAACTTATAAAATGCATGAAGCAATCCTTCAGCCCCACTCAGCACTAGTAAGGCCTCAGCTAGAGCGGTGTGTTAAATGTTGTGCATGGCTTTTTTTTTTCCTCTTCAAGGGAAATGTGAAGTAGCTGGAAGAAAGCCAAGCAGAGACCATCAAGAATTAGAAGTTTGGAAGAGCTTGTCCTCACAGGAGAAGAATAATAGTCTTAATTGCAACTGGAGAGAATTAGGTTAAATATTGACAAAAACTTCCTAGCCACAAGGGTGGTTGCAAGCAGGGAGAGATGGTCTGAGGAAGCTGTCAAAAACCTCTGCTATAAGAGATTTGTAAAGACTGCTGCAAATAAATAGGAGCGAGGAAAACACCGGGGCAAGATGCACTACATGAGCTTTGGGGCCCATTGTCTCTCTGTTTCTGTGTGATTTCCAGCTTGTGAGAACTAAACTTGGCTGATGCATGATTTTCCACAAATTCCAAAATGATGTTACTGGAAAAATTCTTCAGTAGTCATCAAGGTCACACCCAGAAATACTCCCTATTCTACCAACATAAGCTTTTCATGTAGTGTGGGCTGAACTCCAGTAAAAATCCTGTGATTTAAACCCTGTTGCATTACAGTCACATTGATTTCAGAATTTTGTTCTTTACAAAAGACAAATTTGGGATTTTCCAGTCATGCTCCAAAAGCTCTTTGTTTTTGATGCACTGTGCTGCAAGATGGTAGCAGAGCTTAACCACATCAGCTGTCAGAGGAGGAGTAGGAGCATTGATGAGAGAAGCACATCTCAAGCTCCTGTTCTTGGTCCCCTGTGGATTCCCAGGAAGGACTCAGGGGCAGGAAGAACTAGAAGGTAAGTAAACATCTGCCCCAAAACCAGGAGCATCTCTCCTTGTCAAGGGCATGTCCAGTCCCATTGACATGGTTCCCAAAGGAATTGCATTTTGGCAGAGGTGGGCACTGTGGTGGAGGGGAGATAGGCATTGCTTTGCTTATCACTCTCCCAGGCCAGGGTGTGCATCCAGAATAGACAGAACAATCCTTCTTCCCCAGAATAACGTATGTAACTTTCTTCATACATTATAGATTTCTCTTGACACTACCATTATATAGTAGCATACAGCCCATTCTTCCAGCCCTACTTTTTCCAGGACAGTAAGATATGTTATTTAACAATGACAGCAAGGGAGTTAGCTTAAGATTAATTTATTTGCTGTCCAGATGTCGGAGAAGACTTTCAGTGGTTCACATAGACCCCATATAGGAATTGTACAGGTAAAGCTGACTGGGATCCTTGAGGCAGCTTTCCTCAGCAAGGGAAAGGGACTGTCTTGCAGGGCAGGGAGTGCTGTTACCTGGGGACACTTTGTAACCCAGGAAAACTGGATTGACCTGATAAAATATATTAAACAGAAACTTGGAGAAGGAAGAAAAGATAGTTGAATTTTAATAAAGTCCAGGGGACATGGCAAGTTCCCCATGTTCTCCAGTAAGAATAGAGGGAGCTGTTTTCTTTATACAACTATTTCAAAAGAAAGTCAAGAGACAGGGGTGGAAGACAAGCTTCCTGGTTTGATGGGGATCCAGCAGCTCTTTTCCATCATCTCTGCATTTCAGTGGTCAACTGTTTCCCTTCTGCTTATCCTTCTGCTTTCTTTCTCCTTTTTTTTTTTTTTTTCCTGTTGTTGTTGTAACTAATACTGTTTGTCCAGTTTCATCCTGCCACCTCAGTCATGCTGGGAAGTGAAACAAGTCACTTAATAGCAGCACAGTGCCCAGCAGGACATATTCCCTCCCTCATAAGGCATTGCTCATATTTGCTTTCCTCATTACGTTCTCAGCAGAGAGGACAAGAAGGGACATGGAGCTCCTCGCTCTGCTGACAAATGGTCCATGAAAATAGTTAAAGAGGGACACTGAGGGAAGCCCACACTGCTGCATGCATGATGTATCTATGTGCCTCAGTCCCCAGCCTGTCAGCTCATGATCTTTCATTGGCCCAGGATTCACAGGTGCACGTGAATGCTCCTATACAAGCACAGTAGCCAGGATTTTTAAAACTTAGCTAATGCTTTAGAGTGTTTCAAGGCAAGACATTTTAAAGAGAACCTCCTTTCTGAAACTGGTGAGCTCACAGCTTCAGAAAATGGGTACTGATATGGTCCAGTTAGGAATCAGAGGGTGCACAGCAGGTCACTTCATCTGTCTGCTTCTTGGCACTCCTGTATGAATTTCTTGTCCCCAGGATAACTGCTGGGACTAAACAGTTGCCAGTTGCTGAGCTGTCCCCATCTTTTTTTTTTCTTTTTTTTTTTTTTTTTAAACCTAATTAGGCTAGATTTTTTTTTAACGCTCCTTATTACCATCCACTTCTGACTTCCATCCATCCACTGCTGAGTACATGCTGCTCTTGCCAAAGCAAGTGTCTTCCAGCAGCTATCTCAGCCCCCTGGAACTGTACCTCCCTGCGGGAGGTTGCACTTGCCACCGTTGTCCCTTCTATTAATTCCATGGCAGCACACACTGTTCATCTGCCTTGTTCAGTACTCTCATGTTAATAACTGTGCAACCGGCTGTTATTTCTTTCAGAATCATTAGCATAGCTGCCTCTTGTTGATAATTCAGGGTTAATTACGTAATAAAAAGTTTAGCAGAACAATTTAGCTTCTCTTAGCCTGTTCATTGATGAAGACTATAAATGTCTGCAGTCTATCAATGATACAAGATGTTACTGGAGTTTGGTATAATTGGCTTTTACCGAAGTGCTGTAGAAAAAAGGAGGGTTAGTCTGGCTGGCAAAGTCAGCTGCCTGCTTGTACATCTACTGCTTGATTTTCCGCAGGATTCTGGGCAACCACTTGGGAGGAGCACTGCGCAATAACTTACCAGGTTCACTTCGGTTTCCATTCACATTGCAGCAGTGTCCAACATAGAACAGCTACAGAAGTGCTGAGGCCCAGCATTTAAAAGGACGACATGGCATCTGCAAAGAGTCCAGCATTTCAATTAGGCTTACGGTCCTGGGCTGATTTATCACAAATACATCTTACTGGAGACAGACGTACCTAGAAGAAGAATTAGATGATCGTGTTCTCTCTGGTTTATGGAAAAAATAGGGGACAAATTGCCAAGAAGCATCATTAAAGGTGATGATGCCTCTCCGGTCAGTTTTCTCTGGTCTGGCAGTCTCCTGTTCCCTGAAATTTTTAATCTAGGAGCTGTTACAGACAGAGGGCTCTGGATATGAACACTTCTCTCAGTTTCCAGTGAAACAGAGAAGAACTGGGACCCCTTTCAGCAGCAAGCTCTTTCTGACTCTGCAGTCAGGAGTCCCCATCTCCCGATTCCCAGAAGCAGAATAAAGTTCGTGTGTTCAAGGGAAGGGATGCATTACACTCCTCTAGAGCAAAATGGGACTCTGGAAACTCCACCCAGCCCTCTGATTTTACTTGCATTACACTATTTGCAGTGAATTGAAGCTTACAGGGTCCATTGTGGTACTCTGTATTCATTTAAGCCTTCACAACATAGGTCTGTACAACAGGTTATCAACAGCCTTTGGCTGCTCTAGGCACTGACAAGCAAATGAAAGCAAGACAGTTCCCCTCAGACATTTTAAATCCAGAACAGTGCTGCTTTTATCTTTGGGTGCTGAAGTAGCTTTATATTAAATTATGAGCAAAAAAAGTGATTAATTGTTCCCTGACCTTCAGTTTCTTCATTGAGTCTGTGTCACCAAACCATATTTTATGTCACTAGGAGACAGCAGATGTAAATCAATTATCTGCCTGCTCTAGAATAGCTAACAAGGAAGGAAATTACTTCCATCTGTTAACTCAGACAGATTTTCTTGGGAGGATTTTCTGCCCTCCAAATTCACTTTTAAAATGCAATTTCATCCTCACAGGCCTGTTGGTTTCCAGCACAAGGGGCATTGCCTCAGTTTGTTTGCAGCACTGCCAAGAACAACCTGCCACTCTCTCTCATCTTCTAAGTGTTGGGCTTTTTTTTTCCACTACATAATTTAAAAGCTATAAATAATTAAAAAAAAAAAAAATTCCCAACACCCAAGATAAATTTAGATTTTGGTTTTCTTCAGAAGGAGAGGTGTTGGGTATCCTTCCTTAAGAAACTAAATGATAATTGAATTAGCTCAGAAGAAGACTGAACCCCATACACTTTACTTCTGTGGTCCAAGACTGAACATACAGTAAGTAGAAAGGGGACTTTTTTCCCAAATAATCTGCAAGAAATGACAGTGGGCCTTGGGTGTCTGACACAGTCTGTGTTTCCAGCACACATCTGCACATCCTGTAGCCACATCTGTGGATGACATGAGAGCTGGGAGGCCAATGCCTTTGCATGCAGTGGGGAGAGAGCAGTGCTCTGCCCCTACCCCGTGCCATCTTGTGCTGCTGCTTTTGCTTGCTCAGAGACACTGGCACTGCAGCCTCACTGAACCTGGTGTATTTACAGCCCATGGCAAAATGGCCTCTCCTTGTGGCACTTCTTTGCAATGTCTTCTCCTTGGTTTGTCCTTTTTGGTTTTGGCATCTTCAGCATTCAACGTTATCAGGTCACTGTATCAGCAAGTTCTTCAGGCCCAGCTATCTGAGTTAGTATTTTCAACTCACATCAGCTCCAAAGCAAATGCCATTGAAAATTAAACAAATTTTTAAAACCTTAAACAATAAATCCCCAATCAAGCTCAGAAGTAGCCTCATTGCTGTGTTGTCTCTGTGCATTCATTTTTCTGTTCAGGTTAGTCATGTACTTGAAGAATAGGAAATTCACAACAGGGCAGCCAAATCTCATGTTCAGAATTAGGACTCTGGAAGGAAAAAACCAGCATGTAAACCAGAAAAACATTAGCCCGTGATTGCATTGAAATCTCAAAGCGAGATGTGTTCATAAGTGCTTTTGCTGGAAAGGAGCAGGCTCTGCCACACAATTACATATTTAAGCTCTTGCGGAAAAGATTTGTTTACTGAGTGAGAAAGGCACACACTGCAGGCTGCTGGTCAGAGAGGGTCTTGTGTAATCATTACAAGTTGCAATGCAAATACAACAGTCTGAAGACCTTTGACATTTAATTAGTATGTTTCTCTTTTACAGAATGAAAGAGAGTTTGGACCTTAAAAGGAAAATGAGCTGAGACTTTAATTAGTGGTGCTGCAGAGAAAGAAATGAAGAATGACTGTTTTGAGCGGTAAGTATACGCTGAATGCTTACAGGGAAACTGATGCCAAGCAGGTTGCAATGGAGTAAATGGACTCACATGTGCAAATGCCAAACACGACTATTTATAATTCTGAGAAGGCAGGACATGCAAAAATAAATAAATAAATAAAAATAAAAAGCATAAATTTGTGTTAACTAGGAAATGCTCTACTTCAGCAACTGCTTTACACCTTGTCATGGTCATAAAGAATTAATTCTGCTCCCTTAAAAACAGCAGCTGTTCACTGCTGAAGGCTGGTTTTGGATTTGCACCGTATACACTAGTGCAAAAGAGACAAATTTATGCTGTAGTAGTCCATCTGTACTGGGCCTTGACCTGCACAGCTTCATCGTTACAAATACTGCTGCATTGGCCAGGAAAACCAGTAGGAAAGACTAGACACAAAATTCTCTTAAATGTGGGAAGTAAACAAAAAATACCAATCTGTGAGGTTAGTGAAAATGACACGCATGCTATTTTCAGGTAAACATTCTTTGTGAGTTGATGGTTGCTTCACAGGCAGTGACTCATGGAAATCTTACTTAGCCTCTGAAGCATCTCTTTTTTCCTTAGGCAGCATTTTCCAGTGGCAGGAACAGGTGTAGATAACAGCAGTGTTTTTAGGGCTTGTGCTGATAGCATTAAATGAGCAGAAACTGCTGTCAAGTCAAAACAGGTAGGAAAAATACAGGGAGAGGCGATAGAAAAGTGAAACACATTTCATGTTGGAAAGGTTGGGCTCTCAGGTGTGGATGTAATCAGAAGTAATGTGACATTCCACACTAATCCATCTCCAATTACTCCTGTCTGGCAGCTGCTGTCAGCATAAAAGCAGGGGTGCAAGCAGCACTGGTTGGAGCTTGGCTAAACCAGGCACCGAGTGACGTGGGGTAAGATGCAGCACAACTGCTGTATTTTTCTACCCTGGCAGCTGAGACGCCAGTTGATATGGTTACCTGCTGTGGAGCAGGAGGCCGAGTGGCAGGTCACCTCTGCAGAGGGGCCTGCAGTGGCAGGGCACTGCTGGGAAGCATGGCCTTCAGCACAGCTCTGTGACAGACAGGTCCCACTGTCTGCACCGTTCTGGGGCTTCTCCTGCCCTGGGTATAGGTGCCAGAGGCAGCAAGCAGCAGAGGGGCTGCCAGCCTGGGAACTCGTGTGGCCACCCAGCAGCCCTTCTTCTTGAACCTGGGTAGAAGAGAACTTCTTCCTGATTCTTGGTAAAAATGTGATCTAGTATTGAGACTTTAGATTATTAATCAGATGCCTGCAGGCATCTTTCCATGTGGAAAAAACATGAAGGACTTTTTCGCTAGGATATTATGTTCTTCGCTAATAAACCACTTCAGAGATCCTTAAAAGAATAATGTTGCTGGGAGTGCAAGAAGCACTGTGCTGCTTTTATGCTCTCCTCACTCCTTGTGGTTTTGAGTGACACGACATGACATGTTGCAATTCACTTGTCATTTTCACATTCAGAGAAGCGGTCAGGACAGCACAATCCAGCCAAGCCAGCTGAATATGCCGCTGTTAACTGACAGATGTCTCAAGTAAACAGGAGTCATGAAGCTTTCGTGACTTTTAAACCCCAGCTGCGTGCAGAATGTTGGCATATTGTCAGCATGTACAGTTTTCAATTTCACGGGACATTTCTTTTGTGTTACCAGTGGGTTTTGTTTTACCTTCACCTTCCCTTTTTGTTAACGCTGCAGGAAATATTTCCTGGGGCTCTCTCCTGTCTTACCCAATACTGTGTGCACTGTGTGATTCCTGGGGATGTTCTGTGGGCAGAGGCCTGAGCTTGAATATGCGCACACATATGCATACTCCCAGACATATGTCAAAGAATTCAATGGACATGAAAGCTGTCACAGGCCATTTTACTACAGCCCCAATGTTTGGAAGGTATTTCGGTTAGTATAAAACCAGGTTTCAGCTCCAGACAGCTTTTCTTTGCAGAATACAGGGAACAGCTGCCTGGCCAGCAGGCACTGCCTGAACAAAGGTCTCCTTCTGCTCC
Source organism: Megaceryle maxima (assembly GCA_024605025.1). Lineage (NCBI taxonomy): Eukaryota > Metazoa > Chordata > Aves > Coraciiformes > Cerylidae > Megaceryle > Megaceryle maxima. The sequence goes on from JANHGN010000316.1 coordinate 9,972, forward strand.
AAGTGGCCTCAAGGGGAAGCTGCTGCTGCATCTGGCTGGCCCAGTAGCAGGGCCCAAAATAGGGATTTGCCCTGTACAGCTCTGGAGGTCAGACAATCCATGGCTATATTTTTTTATACATGTATTTTAAGTGTGGGAGTACATTCTTTCCCTACAACCTATTCAGACCTTGAAACAGAGAAGCAGAGTGGACTGAATCAGTTCCTCAGACACTACTACCCTTTTACATATTTTTACTTGAAGAATCCAAAGCAGGATAAGCACAGCTCTAAGCTTTTTTGCCAAGGTCTGACCATGCTAATTTCAACAGAGAAAAACTTTGGTTTCAATGTGTTAAAATGAAAATACCTGCATTTTCAAGCTAAAATGTAGTATGTCGGATTATTCTTATGTCGAGACTTATAGAGCACTTTCATTACCTGATCAAACTTTGCTCTGTTAGACTTTCCTAATCATGCTTTTCTCTTCTTTGCTCAGATGAACACAGTCGTATTTGTAATTGAACTTGGTGGTAGACAAGGCTATAAAGGAATATAAATGCAAGAACCTGCCTCTCCAAAGTCTTCAGTCTCACTAAGAATGAAGCTCACAGAAGCATATTCAGATCAAACTCAGTGCTACTGAAACCAGGAAAAAAATCACTTGCAGGGGTTCATTTTGGAACCTCCTATGTGCATAACAGGAGAATAATTACCTTTGTACCTGTAGAAATTTATCTCTTCTTGTTCTATCCATTCTGTGGACAAGTTGTTGAGTTTACTACTTTGATAAAAGCTTTCTAAAACACTATTAATTCCCCAAACACTCAACACAACCCACGCTGGTTTTTGCTTGTTTGTTTGTTTTTAAAGATGGAGGTTTATTAAGAGGATCACAGATTTTCCTGTGTTTGTTGTGAAATCCAGGTAGGGAAAAAAAATAAAATCAAAGAAATCATGGTATTAAATATGTTAAGTCTAACTGAGACTTACGAGGTAGAAGAACTTAATGTCATTATTTATGCAAGATATGAAAATGCATGTCTCCAGAAATAATGATTTTACTACAGCATTGATCTTGTGTGGGTGGAATCCTGCTATAAAAGACACCTGTGGGAAATGATCATATATTTCACCTGCCTATTGTGCATTATGGGTGAGCCAGAGGTACAATAAGATGCACATTTAGTAAGCGTCTTACATGTAAGAAATTAGTAATTTAATGCATTAATCACTGGAGTGTAATTATAGACCTTAATTTAGAAAGTATTAGTCATTTGCTGTAGATAACCTTCAGTGTCTATTAGAATTTCATAGTCTGAGTTCATTACTGCTGGCAAATGTCATTCTCACAACCAACACACACAAGGACCTGTTCTTTAGCTGGAAGCACATTTTTGGGGTATTAAAACTACTCCATTAAATACAAGAGGGTCTTATTTCAATAAAGATTATATCTTAGTTGCTGTTTAAGGGGACTTATAAAGATAGCACATTATTAATATATTTTATTAGCATGTTTAAAATGGAGTGAGATACACTGAAAATGTTACAAGCATATCAGTAGAAGAGATCATAGGTGGTGATAAACCGTGGCAGTAAACAGCCTATTAACCTGTTGTAATCTTCATCAAAATAGGAGATAAACGACTATTTGTTACAAAAACCATTTAAAGCATTTTACTGCACCTTTGTAAATGAAACTTTGTATATGGTATTCTCGAATTTAGCAACATGCTTAAAATTAAGTATCTCAGTGCTTAATTTCAAGAAGCTGCATATGTCTAGGAGTCTGTAAAATTCTATAAGTAATTGTTCCTAATTTTTGGTGGTTTCATGTTTATAGTGGAGAAGGCATCTTTTCCTTTTCCCTCTTCCTTAATTCTTTATAGTGCCTCCTAGGTGCCATAAAGAGAAAGGGTCCGGAAGGAGCAAAAAAACCCAACAAAGAGGAGCCTCATTTTATTTAATAGGTGAACCTTAAGACATGACCCTCGGGTCTCCATTTCCATCTGTCCAGATTACGCCATGTTTTTTGTTTAACATGATGTAGATCCAATGCTTTAGGCACCTGTCCCTCATGCAATGTTACTAAATCCCCAGATTTAGAGCTAGCTCAAGTGACTCCTTTCTCGAACAGCATCAATCTCCAGAAATTGTATTTAAATGCAAAAATTAAAATTTAATTTAAAAATAAAAATTACCCTGTCCTCTCTTTTACTCCCCCTTTTCATTCCTGGATTCCTCTTAAAGAGTTACAGTAACAGGCAAATAAATCACTTCAGCTACAGATATATCATTCAATCATAGCTTCTTTAGTAAGCCTAAATATTCTACTTAAGTATACAGTAATGCAGTAAATGGAACATAGTGACCACCAGAAACAGAATAAGAATATGAGTAGCAGATCCAGTTATTTTGCATGAGATTAAGCCTACATCAAAGGGTCAGCCATACCGGAGGTAAGAGCCAGCTTCTTTCCACCTGCAAAGGACCAGAACCAACAGCTCAAGCACCAAGCAGCCAGAAAACACAAAATTTTATATTGCTTAGAATGAGATGAGTCAGTGTCATAATTTTCTACAGATTAAAACACTTATATTGAGCAAAGCTCATAGAAGCTGGCTCCTGGGCCCCAGCTGCACCCCCTTTGTCTGGTTTCCCCTTGACCAACCCCAAATCATAGAATCATTTAGTTTGGAGGAGACCTCTCAAATCATAAAGAGCAGCCTTTAACCCAGCACTGCAAGGTCACCACTAAACCATGTCTGTAAGTGCCACATCTACAAATCTTTTTAAATACCTCCAGGAACGGTGACTCCACCACTTCCCTCAGCAGCCTGTTTCAATGCTTTACAGCCCCTTTCAGTGAAAGAATTTTTCCTCAGATCCAATGTAAGCCTCTCTTGATAAAAGTTGAGGCCATTTACTCTTCTGTCTCTTGCTACGTGGGAGAACAGACAGATCCACGCCTGTCTACAACCTCCTTTCAGGGAGTTACAAAGAGTGATGAGGTCTCCCCTGAGCCTCCTTTTCTCCAGGCTAAACAACCCCAGTTCCCTCAGCTGCTCCTCGTAAGACTCGAACGACTCTGGACCCTTCGCCAACCTTGTTGCCCTTCGATACCCTTATCGGTATCTAGTGGCCGGTGTCAGAAAGTCAGGGGGCGCCGAAGCTGTCGCTGCGGGAGGCTGCGAAAGGCGGCCTCACTGAAGCAGCTCCTTCCGCGGGAAACGGCCGATTGCCCAACTGCGGCCCGGGGCCGGCCGCCTGCCGGACTCCGCTCAGCGCCTCAAGCTGGGCGGTGCAGAGGGAAGGCGAGCGGGGACAAATTGGGCGGCTACTCCCCACGCCCCGGGATTTCCGTTCATGGCCGGTCCGCGCCCGGGGGTGGGGTGGTCTGGGCCCCGCACGCCGCAGGACGGGCCGGTGGAGGTGAGTGAGGCGGCTGGTGCCGGCTTCCGGATCGGGGTGTTTGGGAGGGTCCCTCTGCGGCGTGTCCCGAGGGGCGTGGCCGGGCTTGCGGGTGGGTAGCCGGGGGACAGAGCAGCAGGCGGGATCGGAGCGGCAGCCGCGGACAGGTCCTTCGTACCCTGTGGCTGTCCAAGCGTGAAGCTTCTTCGCTTCCCACCCTCTGCTTTTTTCTCTTCGAGCCGCTGAGAAATAAGACGCGTTAACCACCCCAGGAGAATATTTTGGCACCTGGTTTGCACTTTGTATTATTCAAAGCAGTATGTTATTTAGCGTCCCTTCTTTTCCTCCAAAGCAGGCAAGGATCGTTACACTCGTTTTATGGGGAAAACAAGTATCTAGGAGGGGTATAAAGGTTTTCAAAGGCATTCGAGGTAGGACTCCATGTGGCACAGCCTTGCTGCACCTGATCTTGGAAGGGCCCAGCTTGCTTATCAGGGCAGGTTACCCGCCCCTTGCTTCAGTATCAGAGCATGAAATATGTTGCTTTTGCAGATACCCGGCAGTGCCCAAGTCTGATGGGGCTGATTAGTATCTAATGTAGCTACCTTGCAGTAGTGTTTGAATGTAGGGTGTGCTTCTAGCTCAGACACAGCCCAAAACACAGCAGTGTTTTGAAATGGAGCAGTGAACTGTTACTGTACACCTTTAATTCGGTGGTTTATGGCGAGGGGCATTCACCCAGGTCATGGGAGAGTTCATTCAATTCATCATCTTCCTGAAGGCAAATGAGACATAGGTCTTCTACCTAATTGGCAACAGGCTCTTTCAGGTGCTCTTCAGCTTCTCTTTGAAGTTGCATTACTGTGCGACAACTCCTTGAAGTTGGTTGCGATGGTAAGAGATAGGAACTAAAGCGGAGGGCAAGAAGGGCCTCCAGGCTGTTCTCTAAGAATGGTTCCTGGATCGAACACGTGTGTAGTCAGAATACGGAAACTGCCCAGAGCAGATCTCCCTCCCCTCCCTTGGCCCCCAGTCGCTCACTAGGCTGAAACGTGTCTCTAATTTAGTGACTCTTGAGCTTTATTCACTTGGAAGAGCTGTAACAGAACATGGGAGTGCCTTCAGTCCAGCATAACCAATGCTTCCACAGCTAATGGGGATTTTGTGAGATTAAAAAGGCTTGGTATTGCCCTGTGCAGAAAACAGAATTGAGTGCAGCTGGTTTGCATGATAGATCAATGTGCTCAGTGAAGACATTGTTTGCTTTGTCTCCTGAAAGAGCTATGTAGGGACAGAATTTAAAATAAAGCCTGCGTGGGGATTTCTGTTTTGGCAATCCCCAGGCGTCAGACTGCAGGTCTGGATTCAGAAATCAGGTCCATGTCTTTCTTCTAGCACTGCATGCAGTGTATAATTCAGTCCTGCTTCCACTCTAAATGCCTTTCACACAGGTCAGCCTGTGTGACAGCTATTCTTCTTGGTTGGGACCATTGGGATATATATGCAGGTGAACCCTAGGATTCTACCACCGTGCTGTGAGTCAGTGAAATAGCAAACTCACCAACAGCATCACACAGGAAATGTGTCAGAAAAGCTGCTTTCCTACCATCTTCATTTGCTACATCTCCTTTGCATTGCAGGTTCTGCAAGTACAAAGTTATGTCAGCTGTACTTACAAGTGTAATATTCACATTTTTCTCCTTCACCAGCAAGTTAAGAACTAACTTAAATTTATTCTTATCAAAAGCCTATTTCAAAGAAACTCAGAAGTTTCCAACATCTCCTTTCTAGAAAAGAATGGAGCAGGTTTCTAGCTTCACTTGAATGCTGTGCAGATTGACTGTCTGTCTGTCTCTCTTTTGTACTAGATTTATGGTTCCTTTGTCATGGGACATTTGCAGCTTGTTATCTTTTGACTTTTTTTTTTTTAATGTATGTGCAAAAAACATACTTGCAAAAGTAAATACTTCTTTTGTTTTCAGTTGTTCCACTTGGCTCCACATATAATTCCTTAATAAATAATGTGCCCAGATTGGGCCCCAGGAATGCAGGTGGGGCAACCATGCCATTTACCCTCTGGCTTGCCATTTAGTTGCTGACTTCAGCTACCAAACCATTACCACTGTTTTATGCCTGACCACTATGTCACAGGCACAACAGCACTGATACAAAAAGGTTAGTTTTGCAGGTAAGGCTGTAAAGAGCTCTGCTGATCACCCTAGAAGTTACAGTATGAATGCTGTTTCCTCAAGAATTTCTGTCCCATCTGTGAAAGCTGGCCTCCTGTAAGTTAAAAACTCAGCTGTCATTCTTAAGAGTCCTTTCCTTTTACCACTTTGATCTTTTCCAGGTGAGAGTTTTAATCCTGGCTGCTTCTAATTATCCTGAGAACACAAAAAAAGAACATTTTGTCCCTGGGCTAAATCCATTTTGTGAAAAACAGAGTCCAAAATGATAGCTAAGAGGGAAAGGAAACTAAAGGAAGGAAAGGCTGCTTCCCTGGAGCAGCTTCTAGCCTAGACCAGGCAGTTTTCATATGACAGTTTTCAAAGAAAAAGTCAACATGGATTCAGGGTGTGAGGCAAGAATACTTGAGTGGTGACTGTGACCACCCTCAGGTGCTTTGTGTAGCTTTGAACAAATGTCTCTGCTGGGAAATGACTATAGCATCAAGTTGAAAAAAAAAGAAAAAAAAAAAAAATTCCAGGAATCTTCAGTGTCTTCACTAAAGCCTCAAGAAATTAATTTCCTTAGGATATGGAAGAGCATAAGAAACCTTGCCGGTCTTCTTATCAAGCCTATCTGAGGCAGTCTCTGCCTTCATCATACCCTGTCAGATACAGGGGCAGAGGAGCCTGAGCTGCCTGGGGCTGGCAGATGGACCAGTGCACAGTACTGGGGCACTTCACTGGAACAGCCAGCCAAGTTGGCTGCTCAGGCAGGGGAAAAAAGCAGCCTGGCTCTGCTTGGGAAGGAGACACTGGAAACACTGCTAATGGCTAAAACCAGTAAAGCTTGGGGCCAGGTGCTGGAGTCTGGAGCTCAAGCAACTTCCCAGTGCCTATCCAGTTTACTCTTGTCCCACAGACAAATAGCCCAGAGCATGTTTTAGTCTATACTTTCAAGTTTACTTTTCCATCCTTATGGAAACTGATTTCCTTTCAAGAACTGTTACAGGATAGTAAGAGTGGAGGAATCACATGGTCTGTGTGTCTGCATCTCATGATATGATCTGAGGGGATATAAAAACAAATTAATAAATAAAAACAAATAAATCTAGATGCTGAGCAGGAACTGGATCATTACATCCCATAGAGAGCTTCTGATTACCCAAACCAGTGGCTGGTTTTTTTATGGTCCTCTGCTCTGTCAGGTCATTAAGTGGCTTATTGCCATCAGTGATAGGAACTTTCACCTTACTCACTTGCCTTATAACATGTATCCAGATTTTATGTTGGAAAGTATGGTATTTGAATTAAACAACTTAGAAACTTAAGGGAGAGGCTTGAGAGGGTGGGAATGGGAACATTCATTAATCAACTGATGAATAAAATTGTTTCTTTTTTAGATTGCACTTGGCTAGAGAGGCCCCATGAAGTGTAGTGTGTTTACACTGCACAGCTTTATATGAGCACATCTGCATATATTATGACATCTTAGAGCTTGGGCAAAAGCTTGGAGCTTTATTTTTGTTTCAGTAAGGAGATTTGATCTAATCAGATAACAGCAGCAATACTAATTTTGACAATAGCAGTTGGGCTTTATGTGGCCAGTCTAAGAACAAAGGCTTACTGTTTGTGATATCTCTTTTAAGATCTTTTTTATGGCCTAGATAAATATTACAATCAAACCCCTTGTCAGTAGGCTTTCTGATAGATTAAAAGAAAAAGGGTGTTCTTTGAAGATTTTGGTTTGTTGGGTTTTTTTTTTCTGAGAAATTCTACCAAGTACCAAATTCAAATAGTCCTTCACAGTAAGTGTGTTTCACTGGCCTCTGGGAAAAATGCCCATAATTGTTGCTGTGAGTGATGCAAAGATTAATGATATTAGGGTAATAGGCAAGGATATTTTACTTGCTCTGCACCTTCTCCAAGAAGTAGGAATAACTCGATTCCCTACAGAGTTGTGACATATGAATATATAGGGAAAACTGAACAGTGAGACTCTCCTGCAGAAACTTGGCTGTGCAAACAAAAATTCAAGAGCTACGAAGATTTTTTTGCTGAGCAGGAGTTGGAAGAATTATTTCAGAATATAACAGTGTTTGCTTGATTTTGATTGTTTAATCCAAGATGCTAGTTTAGCTAAAATCCATAACCAGACCTCTTCTTTAGAGCTCAGTGTTGAGTGCAGAATTAGCAATTGATGCTACTTCCTCTACTTCCCTTTGTCTGGACATGCCTCTGGCAAAATGTTGCATCTAATCAGTAGTCCCCTTGTTTTGCAGAATTGGAGAACTATAGTTAATTCCTCAGTTCTTCTTTTAGCATCTCGTTCCACTTCGAGGTATCAGTTTCCAAAGTTACAGTCTCTAGCATTAATAGCTTTGACCCATTGTCTGAAAACTTAAAAGTCACAGCCAAGCTACTCTAGATACTTTAGGGAAAGTCTCAGCCCTTGACAGAAATAACAGTTTCCCATCGTTTGCAGTAGGATTTGCTTATTATTCTCCGCTCTCTTTTTTCTTTTTTTTTGGTTTGGGTTTTGGTGTTTTTTCAAACCTGCTTCACTCTGGGTGTTTCCATAGAATGATCAATGCAATCCAAATAAGAGAGGACCTGCACTAGCCATGTACCAGAGATAGGGCACATAATTGTGCGTGAGCTGCATGAAGTTTGTGCATGCTTTCTAGTCTTCATTCTCAGACTTTGATCAGAGGTGACTTTTCTGACTGGGCAGCTAACATCCAAAATTCCCTGGGCAGGTAACTTAAGTCTTACTTTTACATCCAGACTAAGTGGCAATGTGGAAAGAGGACAGATGGCAGTAGGTCATACTTCTGCAGGAATTAAACCCCTTTTATATGCTGGTATGCTTGGTTGATGCCAAAGCCAAAGTATAGTGAGAAGAAGTGGGGACCGTGATCATTCAGTAACATATCAAGTCTCAGGTCAGGAGCAGAGTCTCGCATGGAGTCCTGCAGCACTTCTGGGTTTGCTCAGCTGCCCCACACTGATAAACTGGGAGACCATTTTAACCCTAGCTGCCAACAAGCTGTATGTGTGTTTTGTTGTACCTTATGGCTCAGCCTTGTCCTGTTAGCATGGCTGAGTGGTAATAGACTGTTGTCTCTACCATAACCCTGTTCATGGAGCCATTCCAAGCACCTTATATGCAACATGGACAAAAATTAATTACAAATGTACAAAGATAAGGTATTTAAATGTTAATACTATCAGGACGTGCACATTTGCCTAACATCTATTTTCCAAAGTAAACTGGGTTTAAAAGAAGGAGGACAGAAGAAAGGATTTCTGTAACAGGATTCTTGTTCCAGAACTTGTGGGCTGAATCAAGAACCCTTTGAAATCTCTGAGTCCTCCCAGCTGAGATTATCTATACTGAGTCAGGCTTAACCTGAAATGTAGCAAAAATGTCCTCGCTTACTCAAAGGTTCCAAATTCCTCCCGCTCGTTTCCCTCTCCCGGTGGCTCTTTCACACCCATGTGTTTTGTAACTGCAGCTGATTTCTTTATTGACAGTGTTGTGAGTGATGCATTTTGACAGCTTCTTGGCAGAAAGGTCTGGGCTTAATGAACATTTCTAGAAATTGATTAATCCCTTGTCCCAAAAGGATTTAAGAACTGACTGTTGTTTCTGGTCTGGGAAAGACATCCTGCAACCTTTGTCAGTAATGCTGGATGCCATGTAGGGGGACACTACACCAGGGCAACCTCATACTAAGAGCATAACTAATTCAAGCAGAATTCAGAAGCTGTATGGGACAGGATTCCCAGTTCATTATATCACAGCTGTAAACTTGTCCATCCCTATCAGGCAGGACACCTACTCCTGTGAACAAAAGAGAGGGACAGAAGTTGGCAAGAATGTATTTATATCAGTATCTAACAATCAGAAGCAAAACATATAAAATTAGATTATTTTCTACACAGAAACATCTACTGCTGATTAGATTTGAAACCAGAGAATTATTTCAAATCTTAAATTTGCCAGAGAGAAGTGTGGCATCACTGTCTAGAAACTTACTTAGAAACACTGCTGCAACCTCAATGTAGATTAGGTTAGATGAATATAAACCAGTCTCTATTATGAATATAAACCAGTTAGCTGGACTCTGGACATTTACATGTAGAATTTGGGTTAGATATATTTTCAAAACATTCCCAAGAAAAGTTGTAGACTGATAACGAAAGAAGTGTGAACATTGATTTTTAAGTTAAATCACTGTAATTTTAGACACAAACCCATCTTGCTATAGAAAAAAAAAAAAAAATTGACAATTAAGATGGTCTTTGTCTCTTCAGTGCCTTACGCTTTTGGGTGTAGAGGGGAGAAAGGAGGACTGTCTTCCATGTGTTGATTTTACAGGCAAGAAATAGACCCTGAAGTTGTTTAATCCTATCTTTCTTCCTTTTCTCTGGAGATATTTTGTGCCACCTGTGACAACTAGTAGTGTTTCTCAGAAAGACATCAGGGTAACTGCATGATTCTATGATTTGCCAGCAGCACTCATGCAGGCTCTGAATGAGCTCTCACATCTTGCTGTCCAAACAGCAAGACCCTGAGCTATGGAGCTAAAGGGGAAAAAAAAGCCTTCCAACTTGGCAGTAGGATTAATGTTTATCCCTTAATCCTAAAGCAGGCTTGTGGCAATTAGAGATGAGATTCTCACACACTCTTCAAAAGATACTGCTACCTTTATTAATATATATACCATACTCACCTGTCACTCAGTGGCTTACAGAAAATGTCCTGGATATTTTTGTGAAAATTACAATGAACAAAAAGTAAAAAAGTTTGCGTCTGTCTGTTTGTTTGTTTGTTTTCAGATAATGAAAAATTTACCAGCTTTAGCTCTGTCTTTACCATTTTATCCACTGACCACATCACAAACACCTAAATGACCAGTATTCTTTGTCACAGGACTTCATTTTTGTGGAATTATTTCAAGCAATCTGTGCATGTGGTGGGCACACAATTCCCGTGGCTGAGTCATCATCTAGGAAGAATCTCCTTAGGAGGGTATCAGAGTCACTGTAACAGGTTATTGAAAAGATTTTTAAACTTTTTAGATCATAGTGATGATTATATCAGACTGGTGGTCTTTAGAGTCCACACAGATAGCCAATGCCCCTGATGCTTGGCTCCCTAAACCCCAGGGCTGACAACCAAGAACCATTTAGGCCCACTGCTCGTTTTCCTAAGGACATACGGTACATGTCTGTTCACTTCCACTGACTTACATGGCAGAAGCATGGGAGGCTGCTGAAGAGAGTAGGCACGCTCCTGAATGCTGCACAAAATCAGATCTGAGACCAGAATTTTCCTTCCAGATCACTCTTTTAAAAAACAAGCAAATACTCTTGGCCATCTGCAAGGACAAAAAGAGAGTAGGTAACCAGTTCTTTATTTATGTTACTTATGTTTATTTATTTACTCCAGTGCAGTTTTGTTGGGGGTGTGGAAAGGTGAATGCCAAGTGCTTTCTCACTCTCCATAGGAGAGTTGCTACTCAAACTTCTTCCCTGGCTTATGTACCTTGAAAACAAGACAGTCTTAGCCTTCCTTTCCAGCTATACTTCAGACCCTGCTTACTGACAGCCTTTGTGGGTATCCTAAGGTGTACATAGCTGTGCCGAGATGGACAAACACTACTACAACATCCCTTCTCAGGTACTGTCAGTTCCCTTCCTTTTTTTTTTGCTGTGCCTACTGAAGGCTTCTAGATGATTTAAAACCAAGTTATCAAAACTGAGTTTTTAAAAAAGTTAGTACAATAGCATAGGTCAGTTCCAGATAACTTAAAGCATCTGCATCAGCCTTCCCTAATCCGGATGCCCACTTCCTGAGGAGGCTGAAACCAGAGTTAGTAAGTATATTTGCATCCTGTACATACTCACTTGTTGCCTTTATATCTAGGTAGAATTATAGAATACCAGCTTGGAGGGGACCTCAAGGATCATCTAGTCCAACCTTTCAAGGTAAAACAAAAAAACACCCTAACAAAACAAACCATATGTGTGTGTATATATATATATATAGTTTAAATGAGATGGCCCAGCACCCTGTCAGGCTGAGTCTTAAAACTGCCCAATGTGTAGGGGAATCCACCACTTCCCTTAGGAGATTATTTCAATGCCTAATTGTTCTCATGGTGAAAATTTTTTTTCTGAAGTCCAGTCAGAATGTCCCCAGGAGTAACTTGTACCCGTTACCCCACATCTTTTCCATAAGACTCCTTGTAAAAAGGGAGTCTCCATCTACTTGTTAGACACCTTTTATGTACTGGTACATGGTAATAAGGTCTCCCCTATACCTTCTCTTCTCAAGGCTGAAGAAACCCAGTTTTCTCAGCCTTTCTTTGTATGGCAGATGTTCCAGTCCTCTGGTCATCCTTGTGGCCTTTCTCTGGACCCTTTCCAGCTTGTCAGCATCTTTTTTTATATAGTGGGGACCAAAACTGAACGCAGTTGTCTGACCAGCACTGAGTGGGACAATGACTTCTTTAGCTCCATGGGTGATGCCCTTGTTAATGCAGCCCAGCATTCTGTTGGCTTTCTTTGCCACTGTAGCACACTGTTTGCTCATACTGAGCTGGTTTTCCATTAAGATCCCCAGATCCCTTTACATAGGGCTGCTTTCCAGACAGGTGGATCTTAGTCTGAGCTGCATTCCTGGGTTATGTGTTCCTGGGTGCAAGACCTTACACTTGTCCACTGAACTTCATAAGGTTCCTGCCAGCCCACTCCTCCAGCCTGTCCCAGTCTTCCTGGAGGGTCGCTCTCCCTTCTGGTGTGTCAACTTCCCCATTCATTTTGGTGTCATCTACAAACTTCATCAGTGTGCTTTTTATCCCAACATCCAAATCACTTATGAAGATATTAAACAGCATTGGGCCCACTATTGATCCCTGGGGGATCCCACTTGTGACTGGTTGCCAGTTTGAGAAAGAACTATTTACTACCACCTTCTTGGTATGGCCTGACAGCCAGTACCCCACCTACCACACAGACCACTTGTCTAGGTCATAATGTGTCAGTTTCTCTAGGAGGATGCTGTGAGGCACTGTGTCAAAAGCCTTGGAGATGTCCAGGTAGACAATGTCCACCGCTTGCCTTGCATCAACTGAGCAGGTTACTTTGTCATAGAAGGTGATCAGGTTTGCCAAGCGTGATTTGCCCCTGGTGAATCCATGTTGGCCTTTCCCAATCACATGCTTCAGTTTACTTGTGATAGTCCCCAGGAGGATTTGCTCCATAACTTTCCGATGGATTGAAGTGAGGCTAATGGGTCTATAATTACCTGGGTCCTCCTTGGAAGCCTTCTTGTAGATAGGGGTGACATTAGCCTTCTAGTCTTCAGACACGTCTCCCAATCTCCACAACTTCTCAAAGAATATGGAGAGTGGCCTCACAATGACATTAGTCAGCTCTCTTAACGCCCTCAGGTGGATATCTTCCAGGCCCATGGATTTGTATGGGTCAAGCTCCTGTAATATTTGACACACCAACTTTTCTTTCACTGGTGGTGGGTCTGTGTCTGCATCAATCTTAAATTTTGTTCCCATGGCCTGGGATCCAACAGCGCTGGTAAAGACAAAGGTGACAAGGTGTTGAGGACCTCTGCCTTTTCAGCATTGCTGGTGACTAGTTCACTGCTCCTGTTTAACAGTGACCCAACAGTCTGTTTCTGCTTGTTGTTAAGGTATCTGAAGACCCCTTTCTTGAAGTTTCTGGCATCTCTGGCCAATTTCAGTTCAAGCTGAGCTTTTGCATCTCTGCATACCCTGGCAATACCCTTGTAATTTTAAACAAGAAATGTTCCACTTTTCCATCTCTGGTACATTTCCCTTTTGGTTCTGAGCAGACCCAGAAGCTCACAGTCAAGCCAAGGGGGTCTCTTGCTCCGCCTACTCCCCTTGCCTTTAGCGGGGATGAATTGGGTTTATGTATCTCGGAGAGAGTTCTTGAAAAATTCCCAGCACTCACTAGCTACTTTATCCTCCGTGGAAGCTTCCCAGGGGATCACTTCAAGCTGAGCCCTGAGTGAGCTGAAGTTTGCTCTTCTAAAGTCTAAAACCTTTGTCTTGGAACTAACCTTCAGTGTGCTCAGCAGTTGCCCAAACTCCGCAATATTGTGATCGCTGCAGCCAAGGCTGTCACTAACTGAGATACTGCAGAGCATGCTTTTTTGGTTAGCAAGTTTAAAATATAAGCCCTGCATTGTAGAAGTTCTCTCTGTTGCTCAGAAATGTACCCTGTTGAGGACTTTCCATTTCAAAAGCATTTGCAGCATTTTTCCTTCCTCTCCTACTTTTCCCCTTCCCTTTACTGCTTATGCCTTCTGACATCAACAATGAAACAAACTCTTGCATGCTGAGCTCTGGTTCTCTAAACTTCATTGCTCCAAATTTCAGTAATGAATTAAGAACTTACACACCCCTTTGTCTCCCTGTCCATGCACAGACACCTAACTGAATGAGGTAATAATCCTTTTGTGGGAAGAATATTCTTCCCAAAAGGTTTCAGGTGGTACTGTATGATGGTGAAAGGTTGCATAAAATGCCCCATGGAGGGATTCAGTTAAATTAAAAATCTTTGCTGTCCTCACAAAACCACTAAGAGGTGCTGCTTACTGCCAGGATCCGACCCCTGCTCGTGGAGGGTCAAGATCCAGGGGAAAGGGTAGTAACTTAGCAGAAAAAATTGAGGGAGCAAAGAGTTTACTAATGAAATCTCCCTTGTCACCAAACCAGAGCTGAGGTGCAGTGTAACAACTGTTAAGAGATTCTTCTTTAATTTACAGGAATGTGGAAAAGCAGGTAAGTATAAAAGCAAAGGTGGCTAGAAATATTTCGCCATTTTCAAATAATAAGAATAAAACTACATTTTTAAGTTTAAAACCAGCAATGTTTTGTAATTCTCCCACTCTAACCCTTGGAGTTTTTTTCCTGATACTCTATTAAATGTTGACTTACAGAGTACTTTCTATTTGTCACTGCTTTTGGTAATGCTTGTGATTTTGTCCAAAGTTTAAAAAACAGACGTAGCATTTGGGCAAATACAAGGAATGGAAATGTAAACATCTGAAAGATAAATGTAATTTAAAACTGTTTGTGCTAAACATCTTATATTATGGTGTCAACAAGAACCATCATAATACTTAACAAATCATAAAAGGGAAACTTGGTGTGTTGTTTACATGGTTCAAGCGGAGAGAAAAGTAAAATGTATACAAGATGTTGAATGACCTGCTGTATGTTTAATTGTGTCTTTTTTAATAACCTACCTCATGTTGTAGTCACAAAGACAAACATTACATAGTTTACTACTTATAATGTCCCCTTTTAACAGGTTAAAAAAAAAGAGGGTAGAAAACACCATTATTTTCTAGTACTATATTCCCCACAGATGCAGTTACAAACTCTTAAAAGAATTTTGATACTCACTCCCTGCAATTTGCTTTTCTTTGCAGCACTTCCTAAAAACGTGAATTAAATTTGAATGCCAGAATCACAGAATTCAGCACTCTATCCTTTATTCATAAGTTCTTTTACTTTCAAGAAATAGATCTTGTCCCAAACCCAGGAAATTGTCTTAAAAAAATTACAAGATTAGTATTTTAAGTTCCAAGGTATGTGTGTTTCCCACTTGGTATGTGAGCCTTTAGGGTGGAAATTTCAGACTTGCCGTAGCAGTCACAGGTATTACAAGTTAAGGTGTTAGTATAATCAGATGACTTTGAGAGTGTCACCAAAAATGTCAGTTAAGAGATTCAATGGTACTATAATATCCTTGTACTTCCTGTTTAGCAGATAGTCTCTAAAAAATGCCTAGCTCTTTTCACGTGCTATTTGCAATGTAGTAGTGGTTTCTACTGAGGTACTTTTTAATTTCTGAGAAATCACTTTATATGATGGCAACAAGCATGAGATGATTTTAGTTCAAGTGCAGTATTCTGCATGGAATTTTGTACTTGTGCTTTAAAGAAGCAGTGTGCTCAAATCTTAGTAATTATTAGTAGGGTTTACCTTTTTTAATTACTGTGTCAAAGCCCAACTCTTTTCCTTCTCTAAGGTAGATTTACTTTGCAGATGGTAGATGGACATGGGGGGTTTGGTTCTACAAGGATTTACACTTAAAATTTTTAAGCAGATTGTGCTGGAGGTCACAAAACCTCTTCCATTGGGTCGTCATTTCATTTCAATAAAGGCTTTTTTTAAAAGCACGGGCAGATGGTTGCAATCTTAGAAGGTGGGTTTTTTGAGCTACAGTACACAACCACATTAGGGCTAATAATTTGCTCTGTTCTTTACTATGTTCAATAAAAAAGACCTTCCTTGCTTTGAAGAGATTTTTTGTCTCAGATGAAGAGAGAGACAGGCAGACAGAAGGAGAATCCAAAGTGGGAATAAATTAATAAATGGATGAATCAGTGAGCTGCATAAATTATGTTATGCACCTTTATGTATAACTTAGGAAGTTACAGTTCAGGAAACACTGTTTTTCATAAAATGTGAAATCTTGGAGCCCAGTTTCTGGCTACTGCATTTTTCTTTCCCTTCACTGTTAGCCTCATTCCTGCCTATACTTTAAATACTATTTTACAACCCTTTCAAGAACAATTTCCCAGTGCAGCATTAACCCCAAGGCTCAAGTTGCCCCACAGGAGGTTCCCCCTTTTAAAAAATCCATGGCTGTTAGACACTTGTGTGTGACAGCAATCTGAATTCCAGATAGCGTGACTGCCCTCACAAGGAGAGTGCTGAGGGAGAGAGCAGTGTTGGCCTGCTCTGTTCAGATAACTGGATGACTGCATTTTACTTTGGTAATCCAAACTGTTTAAACTTGTTTGGCTAACTGATTAAGGAACTAAGCTAATACACCAGCATTATCAGTTCTGTGATGCAAATTAAATAGCTAGGTGGAGATTTTCACACTTGCCTAGTAGTACTGCCCTTAAGGTACATAAAGGAGGGTTGTTTTTCAGATTGTAGAAGGTGCTTGCAGCTCTTTGGGACCCATCTTCTGACCAGCCAGCCTATCAGATGATACCTGTTAGACTTTGGAGAAAGGATAAATCCCAAATCACTAGTAATTTTTAATGAGACCTCAGTCTTCCATTCAACAGCCGTTTAAAACACGCTCTACAACTTACTGCATAGATAGCTGGCTATAGAATTAATGCTTACTATTTTTCATTTTTTCCACATAGATTCATGATGTTACATCAACAGCTAATATTTGTTTTTGGAATATCACTAGCTAGCGATATATGTGCATTTAGAAGATGTTATTCAGAAGCCCAGGTCTCCCTATATTATTTCTGCAACCTCACAGATATTCCACTTGTGCCAAAGGATACGGTGAAGCTTTTGCTGTCTTTCAACTCTATCAGACAAGTGACCGCAACTTCGTTTCCACTGCTGGAGCACTTGTTGGTGTTGGAAATGGGAATGCAGTACGTCTATCCTGTTACCATAGGAAAAGGAGCTTTCAGGAACCTGCCAAACCTTTGTGTCTTAGACTTGGGATTCAATAGGATTCTTCAGCTGGACCTTGATGCTTTTGTGGGCTTGCGTAGTCTGACTGTACTCCGTTTGTTCCAGAACTACCTTGGAGATTCCATCCTGGAGGAAGGTTACTTTCAAGATTTGAGCTCATTAGAGGAATTGGATCTTTCAGGGAATGAAATCACAAGACTTCAGCCTCATCCCTTATTTTATAATCTAACAGTCCTGAAAACTCTGAACCTGAAATTCAATAAGATATCCAACCTGTGTGAAAGCAATCTTACCAGCTTCTGAGGAAAACACTTCTCGTATTTTAGCCTCAGTTCTAATAATTTATACAAGACAGATGAAATGGCCTGGGTCAAATGCCCAAACCCTTTCAGAAATATTACATTTAACTCACTCAACCTTAGTGAAAATGGCTGGAGCACAGAGAAAGTCCAGTATTTCTCTACAGCCATTGAAGGGACTCAAATTGGTTCTCTAATATTTAGGTCTCATACAATGGGTTCAGGATTTGGCTTTAATAACCTTAAAAATCCAGATAATAATACATTTGCAGGGCTAGCATGAAGCGATCTTCATTTACTTGATATTTCATTTGGTTACATTTTCTCACTCAATTCTTTAGTCTTTCAAAGCCTTAGTAATCTGGAATTGCTGAACCTTTTCAAAAACAAGATAAATCAAATCCAAAAGCAAGCATTTTTTGGCTTGGGAAACCTAAAAACTCTCAATCTCTCAAGTAATCTTTTAGGTGAGTTGTACGATTATACTTTTGATGGTCTACATAGTGTAATGTATATTTATTTACAGCAAAATCATATCGGGATGATTGGTGAAAAAGCATTCAGTAACTTAGTAAGTCTGAAAATTATTGATCTCCGAGACAACGCCATTAAAAAACTCCCTTCATTTCCACATCTGAGCAATGTCTTTTTAGGTGACAATAAGTTAATGACTGTAGCTGGCACAGCAATAGCAGCAACATACCTTGAATTAGAAAGAAACTGGTTGTCAAACCTGGCTGACCTGTATATTCTTTTCCAAGTTCCAGATGTGGAGTATATCTTCTTAAAACAGAATCGCTTCTCTTACTGTGTGAAAAGTGATAATGTTATAGAAAACAGTCAGTTAATCTATATGGATCTAGGTGAAAATATGTTACAACTTGTGTGGGAGAGAGATTTATGTTTAGATGTCTTCAGGGCACTGTCCAAACTTCAGGTTCTACATCTGAATAACAACTACCTTAGTGCTCTTCCACGGGAGATTTTTAGAGGTCTAACATCCCTAAAAAGACTTAATCTGGCTTCCAACCTATTGTCTCATCTTTCTCCTGGGCTTTTTCCACAAAGCCTAAGAAATCTAAACTTATCTGGAAACCAGCTTTTTTCCCCTGAACCTGAAGTCTTTATGACTTTGAATATTCTGGATATAACACATAAAAAGTATGTCTGTGATTGTGCTTTAAAGAGCCTACTAGTATGGCTTAATGAAACTAATGTAACCCTATCTGGCTCACAGTCTGATAGGTACTGTGTATACCCACCTGCATTTGAAGGAGTACCACTGTCATCTCTGATATATGATGGTTGCAGTGAAGATGAACTCCAGCAGACACTCAGGTTCTCAGTGTTAATTTTCACTTCCATCACTCTTCTGTTGTTTCTGATGGTAGTCATCATTTATACTCGCTGTCGGGGGATTTGTTTCATCTGGTATAAAACTATCACCAATAAAATGATAGACAGCCATCCAAAGGCAGCAGATAAAAGTGAATACAGGTATGATGCATATTTGTGCTACAGCAGAAGTGACTTTGAATGGGTCCAGAATTCTTTGCTGAAGCACCTGGATTCACAGTATTTTGATAAAAACAGATTTACCTTGTGCTTTGAGGAAAGAGATTTCTTGCCTGGGGAAGAACATATCAACAATATTCATCATGCCATTTGGAACAGCAGGAAAACAATTTGCATTGTGACCAGGCAGTTTCTCAAAGATGGGTGGTGTGTGGAAGCCTTTAATTTTGCCCAGAGCAGGTACTTCAGTGATCTGAAAGATGTCCTCATTATGGTAGTAGTTGGGTCACTTTCTCAATATCAACTGATGAAACACAAACCAATTCGAAACTTTTTACAAAGGAGTCGATATTTGCGGTGGCCTGAAGATTATCAAGATATAGACTGGTTTTTAAATAACCTTTCCTTCCAAATTCTGAAGGAAAAAAAGGTGTGCAGGAGCGGCAGTGGTATAGAGCTGCAGACTGTAGCAACAGTCTCACATTGATAGTCTACAGGTTGCTGGCTTTCTAAATATCCAATTTCCAGCTGTGCAGGAATAAACAGCATATTGCTACATCTTTCCTTGAAGAAGCAGGTAGAAAGATAATCATTTCCATGTAAATCCTGCTGAACATGGAGAGAGTTTGAGACCAACCAGCAAATATATGTAAGTGCAATTACTTTATGGTCTATGACACAGATTTTCAGAAGAATTAAATGAATCACAGATGCTTCACATTTTGGATGCTCGGTTTCAGCCACTACAGTCCTGATTTTCAGAGTACTACTTACTGACAAGGTCTGTTTCAGTTACAGCCATCAGTCTGCTTCATTTGCTGCTGTTTCAGCCTGGTACTTTTTCAGTTGAGCTGACTCCTGCCCTGCAGAGAGGATTGGGTCTCCTCTCCAGATCTGAAGCAAGCCTTGGCTTTGGGAAGCAAATAAGAAACTACCTCAGCAGCCATGTGGGCTGTGCACTGGTGACAGGACCTTAACAGTCTGGAGAGGGGGGCCCATGCCAACCTCATGAAGTTCAATAAGGCCAAATGCAAGGTCCTCCATCCATTCTTCCAGCCCTGAAGAAAAGGACTTGGGAGTACTGGTAGATGAGAAACTCAACATGAGCCCTCAGTGTGCTCTTGCAGCCCAGAAAGCCAATCGTATCCTGGGCTTCATCAAGAGAAGCATGGCCAGCAGGTCCAGGGAGGTGATTCTCCCCCTCTACTCCACTCTCATGAGACCTCACCTGGAGTACTGCATCCAGTTCTGGAGCCCCTATTACAAGAAGGATATGGATGTGCTGGGATGTGTCCAGAGAAGGGCCACAAGGATGATCAGCAGGCTGGAGCACCTCTCCTGTGAGGACAGACTGAGAAAGTTGGGGTTGTTCAGGCTGGAAAAGAGAAGGCTCCGGGGAGACCTTATTGTGGCCTTCCAGTATCTGGGGAGGGACTTTTTAGGCTGTTGGGCAGTGATAGGACAAGAGGGAATGGATTAAAACTAGAGATAGGTTGATTCAGGTTAGACATTAGGAAGAATTTCTTCACCATGAGGGTGGTGAGACACTGGAACAGGTTGCCCAGAGAAGTGGTGGAAGTCAGTTTTAAGACCAGGCTGGATGGGGCTCTGAGCAACCTGCTCTAGTGGGAGGTGTCCCTGCCATTGGTGGGGTGTGGGGGGGTTAGAACTGGATGATCTTTAAGGTCCCTTCCAACCCTGACAATTCTGTGATTCTATGACATGGCCAATAGCCCAGTGACTGCCAGACAGCTTTCACATTCTGGGAGTGGAAAGTACAGACAACTGGTGTGCAATTTGGGTTGTTCTCTGTATGTCCTGTGTCCTGATCAATTCTAAGCACTTCTTCTGCTTCCATTTAAGTATTTTTCTAGTCATTAATGCCTGCTACTTTCTTATCTCTCTAATCTCTAATAACCTGTTTGTTCAGGTGTATGCCTTCAGGGGGTTGTTCAGGGTCATTTTAACAAAAGTCTGACTCGATGATCACTATTACAAAACTTGCAATTTTTCTTTCAATGATGAAATACTCTAGAGTATACTGTTCATCTTGAATTCTATATTTTTCAACAAAATTTACCAAATAATTTCAGTATGGCCTCAGTGAGTTTTCCACATTAGTGAGGAAGCAGAAGTGGGAGGTTTTATAAGCTGTCTGCCTTGACCTTAGCTGCAAACAAATACTATCATCTTAACTGTTTTGATAGAGATGAAAAAGTACAAAGGACTTCACGTGAATGCAGTTGTTTGACCATAGACGTACCTGTGGCTGATCTAATTTATTCTCCGTGCCCTGGTATGCCGCATTTCTCTCGATAAAACTACTACAGTAAAATATGACTTCCTTCTCAACCAGTGTAGTCATTCGGGAACAGAAAAGGGGTAAACCTTGGAAAATTTTCCGGGCTGCATGGGGAGTTCAGAAAGGGTTCTCCTGCGGTGCTGCAGCCCTGGGTGTCGCTGTCGGCTCAGGCAACAGCTGGGGCTTCCTCAGCTCTCCTGCCTCCGTCCGCTGCTGCTGCTGTCGGCCTCAGGATAAATGGCCTGCTAAAGGGGGAGGTCTGGAAAAGAACCGGCAGCCCTGGCTTCCCAGAGCCCTCCAGGTATGTTGGAAAAGCCACCAACTGCATTTCAAATCTCTTCATTTCCTACATTTCTCTGAAAAATGCCAAACCTCCCTCCCCCCCAACCAGTGCAAATATTTACAGGCATCCTTGAAAGTCAGAAGTTTATTTCACATAAAAACCACTGACAGCCAAAGCAGGAATGAATCCATACAATAAAGATCATGTGCAGGTCTAGCCTGTTAACCTATGGATCCATACGTGGTGTAAGAGATGGGAATTTTAAAAGCCTACTTAAGAAATTATATTTTAATGAATGTCACAAAACATTTTTGGTCAAGTGTCAATTAAGAGCCCTCTCCAGTTAAGATCTTATTGCATATTTACAAGACACTTCTATCACTTCAGATACTTAAAACTTACTTCTGCTAACCTATGTACGCAGGAAAGACAAGTAGATATAGAGATTACCAACATGGCTTTACCCAAGACTTTCCCATTGTGTTTGAAAGGCTTCTTTCTACTTCAAGCTTAGGCCACTGGTGGGAGGTGGCTACATAACACTTGTGTTTACTCAGTCTCTGGAAAGGTCTGACTTTTTATATAACGCTTTTAATAAAACCTTTGGATGAAATTTCATTGTCTGGCTCTGTGCTTATTTTGTAAACTCACAAGAGATCAAACCTGTGTCAGGAGCAGCTGGTAAAACTTCTTTCTACCAGAGAGGCATCTTAGAAATATAGAAGTAGCTCAGCCCTCATCTGCTCCTTGCAAATTCTGTTGCAAAGGGTCTACAGAAGGCAGTAAAAGGATTTTTGAAGAACATGCTACTGAACCATTCCTGATTGTGAAGTGGTTTGCAGGCAGATGGATAACTGCAGTGTCAAATTTTAGAAAGACTCAAAATAACTTTCGTTTTTACTCACTGTGAAACCACTGGGACTCTCAGAATAAATTCAGTTTGTATAGTCTGCCCTATACAATGAAAAACTGACTTCAAGTAGATCATAGGACCCTGATCACCACCTCCACAGAGTCACCTATTCTTAAATGACAAAGCCTGGGGAATTGTTAAGAAATGGCTTTGCACAGACTTTATGCTCCTCTGCTCGGCAGGAACTACAAAAACATCCTGTACAAAAATGGAAAATGACTATGCTTGATGAATTAAGACTGTAAATTGAGCCTCAACATCGTAACTATTGATCAGATTCCCTTCAGGCTCACTGGGAACATTACTGCTCTTATTAGAATTTTATGGTTCCTTAGTTAAGAACAGTCTCATCTGCTGTACTCACCTTCCTCAGTGAAAGACATTAACTTGTTGGAGAGTGTCCAAAATAGGGTGTGAAGTGTGGCACTGGCTCTAAAGCAAGCTATTAAGACGGAAGCTGGTGAATTTATTTGCAGTAGCAGCACAGGGAATATTCAGAGGACAGTGACTCAGTGCCACATGGTATCAGCTCACATATTTAATTGTAAAAACCTACCTGTACTATTGCAATATATTATAACCTGGTCAAGCAGGCAGCGTTGCTCAACAACAACAGCTAGCCAACCTCTCAGAGGCCAAAGATTGCATGGGCTCCTACTCAAAGTCAAGACTCTCAGTACCAGAACTCAGATTCTACAAACATACCCCTGCGGAGGGTAACAGAATACCCACATATTATTTCATATTTTATGTGATTGTTATTTCACCTACAGTGAAATAAGGCTCCCCCCCATCTAACACCTATATACTAGTCTCAGCCAAGCATTGTCCTATTATGTTTGCTCTTCCCTCCTCAGAGAAACTGTTCAACATGCTGGTAGATCTATCACCTTGTCACTTTACTCTTAGTATCACTCGTTACTCCCACCCCAATAGCTGTACTACCTGTGTGGAGAACTTGTAGTACAAGTAGCACAGATAAGACTACAGAGAGTTAAATCTCTTGAGTGAGACACTCCTACATTCATTGCTCAGAATCACTCTGCCTTTCATTTTCTTGTATCACATCATTAACTCAGCTCATTTGCTGACTTCTGGGTCTTTTTCAGCATGACAGTTCTCCTACTTCTCACTGCCAAAGACCATCTGGGTTTCAGATTATTGGATCCCACCTTCTCAATTTCATGTGGTGCTGATTATTTTACAATGGCTTTAACATGTTCTCTTCTTGCTGGACCTGTGAATAGCACCAGTCCAGTTAAATCACAAAGCAAGGCCCATACCTGGCAAAATACTTACAGATGAAGAGCAATACACAACTGAGTGGCAGAAGGAGGAGAAGATGATGCAAATAGAGGAGAAGAAGCACATATGAGTCTCTGGGAAGGCAGCAATGTTAGGAAGGGTACTCATGGTGGTCTAAGCATCTTGCCATTTAAGGTAGCTTGGGTTCCGTGAGAAGTGGAATCTTGAAGCAAGCAAAACCAGACAAAGAACATGACACATCTCTAGGGTCCGAGCCTATAAGCACAGCCAAACATAATGCCCTAGTACAAATAGGATGAGCACTAGCAAATATTTGAAAGGTTTCTTTCCACTATACAATACTTCCAATAGCAAACATGCAGTTCTGTAAAAGAAGGCTTCCAAAATCACAAGTCTGGTGTAAAACAAACCCCCAGAATTAGAAAATTATTATAAATGTCCGGTATTTGACCTTGTGATACCATGTGTTTACACTTTATCCATGATCATAAGAAGGTGGAAATTCATGAAGTCCATAAAAAAAAAGCCAAGGCTTTAAGAAATCATCCAAGAATTTCAGAACTTCTGCTTAACTGTGAAGCACATCTAAATTAGTCAGGCCTTGAATAAGGAAGAGCTTTAGGAAAATGTTGAAGAAAAGATAGGCTGGCCTTTCCAGTTTCCCAGCCCACTCTGGGCAGGGGTCTTACATCCCATATATCCTCTTTCATTCTTGCAAGACTTTTTAGTTGTTGCTGATAAATAGCCTCAGCAAAACTACAGCCTTGACTGCAATGAAATAAGCTGAAGGAGAAGTGACAATATGAAGACTTCCCATAGAGACAAATTTGAATCAGTAGACCTTACAAGGCCACTTCTGGTGTTCACAGCATTAGGCTGCTTGTCAGTCTCTAAATAGGCATCCTTTGGGATGCCAGACAGCTCCTTCTGCTTTTTGGTACATAAAGATTTTTTAATACAGAACTTTTAGTTACCTGTTTTCTGTTTTGTCCCTCACAAAGATGAGTTGAGCACCTTGGTCTTCGGTCTCACTGTGCTGATCCTAGCAGCCATCAAAGATTCCCTATACCTGGAAGAGAACTGCAGGTGCTGCTCCACCAGTATTTCTTTCAACTACTGCTGCAAAAGCAAAGTTTGCAAGCCAAGATTTACCCAGGAGGCCACTGTGAGCACTGACTTGAACTACAGAGAACACTGGATGCCAAGCAGGTAATGGAAATTTTGAAGTCAGCCTTGTTAGTCAACCTTGCATCACATCTAGGTATTATTGTTGGGCCGGTCCAAATCCTGCATCATTCCTTCTTGCTGTTTGTACAGATTGACAGGACGTTTCTCTTCTAACCTTAACTTTGCTTTCTGTATTGTGGGTGCCAAAAATAAATCTACATTTCCTTTCCCAATATGCAAAAGTCAATATATAGGTATGACATGAGTTATTTCATAGCGCAAAGACGATCTATTCATAGCAGACTCTGTTTGTTTCAGACATGTGGTTTTCCTTCCCTTTAGATAGCCTATTGTTTGTCTTCTCCATTTGTATTAAAAATAAAATCTTTGCAAACTTCAAGTAAGAGAGAAAAATATACTTCTTCTGAAACTAACAATTCTCCAAACAGGAAGGTTAGCTTTTTCCTGTTTAGACATTATGTTCAAAGAAAGGAAGTTGGGATTTTCAATGATAATAATAATTACATGGTATGTAAACATCAGTAAGTATCAAAGAAAGCTTGACTCTCCATTTAGTGTATCCCAAATACTGCACTGCTGTTTAGAGTATCTTTATCTTTACCAGTTCACCAGCCTCTTGCAACAATGGATTTATAAGCTGTCATTGTGCTGGGTTGATCACCTTTATACAAGCTTCCACGGTGTAAGAACAGCATTATCAGGCTGTGTAACCTTTCCATGTAACCACCCAAAGCTATGTACTTTAAGCCATGAAATCGGTTGATGTTGTTCCTAAAAACTGAATTGGCAATGCAATTTCAGCATTGTGATTAGATTCACTATCAAAACACAGATATTTGGTACATGTGGTACCTTGTAGTAGTGAAACCAGAAGTGCTTCATAAAGATAAGAGCATTTTATTATCTTCTCTTTAAAGACAGAAGTATTGAGGCAGAGAGAATGAAGTTACACACCTTTTGTCACAGGCAGCTTGGGGAAGAGAGCTCAGGTATGGCAAAGGATAAGCCATTAGGTCTGTTTGCTCTATTTTGTAGGAGTTTTACAACATTTGTTTCTACTATGGAAACTAAAGTCTTCTATTGATCTGCAGAACTAATTAACAGTGTAAGGTCTCCACTTAATGTGCCACCCAGTTTGCCTCTGTGGGGCAGAACTAGTTTTACAGGGAGGAGTAGTTGAACATTCATTGAGAGTTGCCAATGTGAGTGCCAGTAATTTGCGGATTGTTTAAGCCTATTCAGGATAGGAGCAAAAACTCTCTGGGCATTTCACTGGGAGTGGCTAACACTTTTCAGGTAGCCACATGGGCTGGTATTTCTGATAAGGGCTTGCAAATTAAGAACAATAGGAAAAAGAGTGGAGGAGGTATGGCCTAGTTCAGGAGAAGATGCACCTGTGGGAATGCCAGCAACAGAGTAGGGAGAATAGGGAGAAGGCAAAGTATCTTTAAACACATGAATTGTCTTTTGAGAACTTTAAGAGACTAAAGTTGCATAAATGATCAGGCAAATCTTTGAAATGAACCATTTGGATATATTACTTCAAAACAATGAAGCCTAAGAATTCAATGTGAATAAGGAAAAAAAAAAAAAGTGAGACAACTAACGGTAGGAAGTGAGAGAAATGAACAAACTTATCCCAACTATAACATTCTTTTTGCAAAGATCTAATGTTCTGGAATTTATTCCCACAACTGCTTATCATAAAGGAAAATCGCAGGTCCATGCACCGAGCCCTCTCTTTGGGATGCCAAAGTGAATCACTTATTTTGTTATGAGTGTTGGCACCTGCTGCCCTCCTGCCAAAACATTCAGCACTCCTGAAAAGCTTGAATTTCTCACTCTTTTCCTTCAAGCTGCTAAGTGAATGCATTCCAACTGTTAGAAGCATCTTGGAATTCTCAGTGTCAGCTTCTTCAATTTCAAACTTTAACTGATTTGTAACTCCTTTTTGTAACCTCGCAAGTTCCCCATTTTCAAACATACATGGATCTTTTTGTTGCATCCACCCAGGAAAGGACCATCCTGTGCTGCTGACTCATGCTGCATGGCAGGAACGTGTGTGATTAAGTACAAGTTAGGAAAGACCTACAAACCATTTACCTAGTTATGTCTATCATACTCACTACCCAGATTTCTGAGAAAACTCATGGATTAATCACAGACCTTCTTCATGTGTCTGGAGTCTGGACTGCACTTTTCCTGACAGAGGCACAACTTTTTAAGATGCCAGCTCAGCCTTCAGCTGTAGCAGCCAGTGCTGCCCCTGACAGACTTCACGGCACAAGACAAAATAGAAACTCACGTGGAACACAGAGAAATCCAGAACACAGCACCTTTACAAAAATCCCTTGATACTCTTCAGGGACAGGTCCAGCGTGAGGAAAATGTAGGCTGTCGGTTAATACAAAGCTAGTGCTATTTCACTCAGTTCTGTCTTTACAATTCTTTATCAGGACTAATTTGGAATGTGACTTGATGGAGAACAGACTCAAGCTGGAAACAACAGAGCTTGGTTAGTTTAAATAATGAAGGAATTTATTTGGTTTTATTCCTAAAACTTGAGACAGGCTTTAGAAATGCCCATTCCATTTTCTGCAATGTTTTCCAGTTTTGTGCAATTCTCCTAACCTAAGCTCTGGCCGAAGAGGGAAAAAAATCACTTCATGAAAGAACAGACAGGTTGCAAAAAATCTTGTGATCTGATTTTGAAGAGCCGAAGAACCCAGAGAAACAAATGAACTACCACCACCACCAGCTGCAAGAAAATTCTATCTGAAGCTAGCAGAAGTTTACAGCATGAAGAAAGAGGAGCTGTGTTACTACAGAGGGCACTGTCCCTGCCAACTCACTATCTATTCATATTGTAGGTTCAAGGACTAAATGAAAGGTAAAGAATTGTATGGGAGGCCAATATCCTGAAATAAAGGAGGCAAATTCATCTTTTAAAGAGTCTTGTGCAAATTATCCTCTTCTTGCCTTGCTGCTTCATCTTTTTTATGAGCATAGCACAAGCCTTCTATCCTAAGGGTGCTGTAATTGTAAATTCTTAATTAAAATTGAGAGACATTTAGACACTGTGCTGATGGAGCAATATAAATACAGAAGACAGATAAGGGCTTAACTTCTTTTAACTTAGTCCCCTCTTAAGAGAGGAATCCATAGGCTTGTCCATGGAAGTACACTGGCACTTGTCTTCACACCCAGAAGAACTTCCACTGAGGACAGACGTTATTTCAGGGTTTTTGCAGTAACTGGAAAATCTTTCCTATTTAGCATGACTTCTGAAAAGAAAATAATGAAGTTCACTAGAAAGTGGGAACCCACTCCCCATGGGTGTTCTTCCTTTTGAGTATTTGTTCATACTTCTGTGGTCGTTTTTGGTAACAGTGTCCTTTTCATCAGTGTTCTTCTCTGAAGAGACTCATTCATAATATACTCATTTGGGTATACACACATTCGCCCCCTTGACACTTCAGAAATCCACAGTTCCATTCATACCCCAGCACACACATCAGAAAGCTGTTGAAAAAGCCCCAGGAAGTTTGCTCAGACGTGCTATTTTAGGAGACTTGGACTAGGTCTTGGAATTTTACAATATTTAGAGGATTTGGCACTGTGACTATTTCCACACCAGAACACGTATGCCGTCAGAACGTGTACTGTACACCTTGTGAGAGAGGAATAAGCTACCTGCAAGCTAAAAGATAAAGAGGAAGGCCTATAAAAAGCTTGAGAGTAGCTGGAGTAAATAATTTGGAGAAGACTGACCCAGTTGGCCACTAGCCTGACACAGGCCAAGGTGCATCTGGCCAGCTGCAGTGGACCTGCTTGGACCCAACCACTACCTGCACTGGGCTCTGAGAGGAGGAAGGGCCAGCATATACAGAAAATGTTAGTCTGTCTGAGGATGGGTTATAACATAACTTGGTGTTAGCTGAAGGGACAGAACTAAGCTATCTCACTGGTGTTACAGGGCTATAAGGCACAAAGCTACAAAGCCTGACACTTCCCTCTGCACAACTCTACTACACTGGCATATGTGCTATGGTCCTAAAATCGACAGAAGATAAAAGGGCTGCCCAGTCATATAAAACCTGAGGAAGAATAACAAATAAGATGTTGCAGTTTTCTACACAGCTCAAACATGCTGGCAGTGGCCACTCTACCAGCTTTATCCTTCTCATTCAACAGGCAACCTGGGACACCTGCTTGGATACCACCAACTGACTTTAGGGAGCAGCATCTGGGAAAGTGTTCATAGTAAACTATAATTTCTGACAGACAGTTACTCTCCACTGGTTCCTTGCAGTGTCCAAAATTTAGGAAGGATCCCATGACTCACCTCAGCTTTGCACGTACACAGTATTTGCAAGACCGTAGGAAAGAGGCCTGGCACTATAATTTAGA
This sequence comes from Megaceryle maxima, assembly GCA_024605025.1. Classification (NCBI taxonomy): domain Eukaryota; kingdom Metazoa; phylum Chordata; class Aves; order Coraciiformes; family Cerylidae; genus Megaceryle; species Megaceryle maxima. The sequence continues at coordinate 39,224 of JANHGN010000316.1, forward strand.
GACCTATCAAGATTATCTGCAGAAAAATTTTACAAAGTAGGTAGCTGCAAGTAACCACTATGGCTGGGCTGTTCCATCTTCTCAATTTTCAGAGGAAGGTGGTATTTCTCATATGTCTGTTCTCCCCCAGAAGCAAGCTGTTTAGCAAGAAACAGGCCCATACTTCACATACATTAGCCTCAGCAATGGGTGATGAAATCCACCAGACAGACCTACACCTTGCAGAAGCACAACAGCAGCTCTTCTTAGCAAAGCCTCACCCTTCCTTCTGCCATGCTGTAGATTCTGCTGCTTCTCAGGTGACCTTAGAATACAGAGTTTTTAACGTAATAACTTACTGCCCTTGGCTTTACCTCTTTGAAGGAAGAAGCTTAGCAGGAGACACTCTGGAGGGATACAGCCTGTACTTCACATACAGAAGCAGCAGCTTTTCTTTCAGTGACCCTTTGGTAGCCCTTACACTCAGGTTGGAGATCTCCCCATATCCTGTTGACTGTATTTCATTGGCATGACAAAGTAGCACATCCTGCCTGAACCTATGAACCTTTGGCCAGACTCTCATCCTTAAAGCTCCAAGATACATGCATTAATAATGCCTGATGAGCTATCACAATACGCTTGATGCCTTAGTCACCGAAATTCAACTTTGGAAAATATCTTCCTGTTCTCCTGTGACATGTACCTAAAGCCAAAATCTTCACTAAAAGCTGCTACGCGACTAAAACACCATCCACAGCAAAACCAGCAGAGAATTTAGACAGAAGCTTTTGGATTTATTCTGACTTCCTGCAAAGACTAGGGATGTATCAAGTCTCAGTTTTCAAAATAGCATCTGGGATCAATGCAAACCTTTGTCACAAGCAGCTCAAGGTGTGAGACTCAGGTTTGCCTCCCACAGAGATCCAGCAGCTGCATAGATTTTTGACAGACTGATAACTGTTTATGCAGCAGTAAATATTTTCATACTCCATCTATTTATACTTTCATGTTGCTTCAGAATTATTTATATTTTTAAAAAATCAAAGATACCAAGAAACCTATGTAATTCTGTGTGTTGCTTCACAGTTTGATAGAGAAAACAAGACCTAGTAGGGTAAGAGTCTGAGGAGTGAGAAGTGATTGCTTTAGCAGGAAGGTTAATTAAATAAAATTCCTCAAGATCTAATCCCTCCTGCCTAGCTCCCACTTGCCTTTTGTGACTACTCTGCATGTTTCGATCTACCCACTGAGAAGTCATTGAAGGGGATAAGGGTTGCAGCCTGCCTGCCCTCCATCCACTGACTTTGAGGAGGATGGGAAAAACATCTTTGAACAATTTTTTCTTCAGTACTAATACACTTACTAGAAATAAACCTGATTGCTAAGATGGTGAGTGATTAATGGGTGTTTTGGCTTTGATGAGTCACCCGAGATGAAAGCCTGAGAAATACCTAGATGGTTGTAAACTGGATGAACTGGGGAGAAGTCTTGCACAATTATATCGTGGCAAAAGGAGAACCAGGGACCATAAGGCAGAAGAAAATAAAAGGGCTTAAAAATCAGAGAATTCTAAAGGAATAAAAATGTGGAGAAAAACAAATGGGCTTTTTACATTTTAAGCAATCTAAGATCTGACCCAATTTCATCAATAGAAAGATACTCAGGGAGATCCATAATTCTTTTAGTTTAAAAAAAAAACAAACAAAAAACAAAGCAACCAAAAAAAACAAACAAAAAACCACCACCACAACAACAAAACAAACAAAACAAAGAAAACCAACCAAACAAAAACCAACCAAACAAAAATCCTCTGAACAACAAAACCCACGTCATTTTTTACTACATCTTGAGTAGATTAATCCCATAACAATAAGTATAATCTTTGTTTTCCAAAATCTTAGCCCTTCTTGAGAAATTTTTTAGATAGGGACAATCAGATGATCTCAGCCCTGGACCAGCTTCTGACTTACAGCATCCAAAGTGATCAAGATTATTCTCCTGCAGATGTGGCCTTAAGCATTTCTGAAATACGCAGTTGTCTATGAATTCCACATCTAAAAAGGAGATGTTACAGAAAGGGACCACCATGATGACTCACTGCTCTCAAATCTCCCTTGCAAAAGAAATGTCTCTATCCTTTCCCAAAATATGAGTCAGAATTTTCTGATGTGCCCTCCAATTCTCAGAAAATGGTGTTTATAGCATCGCAGTATCTAATGATTCAGGAATTGCAAGACCTCTTCAAGAAACAGAAAGGGCTGCTACACCCAGGTTACAAGACATCTCTGTGGATGAATATGGGGATGAGAAAACAAAGATGCAAGGATTGCTCTTGATAACGCACAATCTCTGTTTTCCCCGTGACAACACACACTCCCATAGTCATAAGGGGAATCCATATGGTAACAGAAGCTTATCTGTATGTATTTTAAATAATTCCCAGGTTTTGATGCCTCCAGAAACTTCTTCAAAAGGTGCCTTGGCAAATAGGTTCTTCTGTTTCCTCAGTAAATCATGGTATCAAGCACACAAGAAAATCAGCTACCCAGGAACTGCTCTCAGCAGGAGTCATGAGCAACATCTGCCCTGGTACATTACCTTCTCCATTAGCTTTCTGAAATTAGATTTGACTTTGTGAAAAGGAGTGTGCAGGTACCCTTGTCAGCTTCAGAGGCATGAGACAGGAATGGCACTATAATGACCCACTTAAAAGTAATGAAACAGCCATTTATCCTAATTGGAGGAACACTAATTATATCAGAAAGTGGCACTCTTAGATGGCAGAGTGCAAATGCTATCTAATCAAACTTAATGAACAGGTAAAGTATCCTGACAGCATCTGTGCATCACTCACGCATTCCTGCAAACAGTAAAACGAGCCTGTAGGGAACTGAGCTGAAAATGGAGGTTTTAAAATGGAAGGTTAATTATGGTAGTTGAAGACATGCGCTTTACCTAAAAAGTTCACATCATGAGCCTCACCTCAAGGGAAGTTTTCCTTCTGAAAGAAATCAAGGTATTCGAAGGGTGGCTGGAATATGGGAGAACACCCAGCGTGGAGAGCCTGTGGTGGTTACTGGACTCATGTGAAAGACTTCCAGTCCCTGCATTCATGGGATAGAAGGAGGAGGTTCAAGGCAGCCTTTGAGTAAAGCTCAGCACTGCCACTAAGCCACGGGGGTAAATCTTATGCTGAAATGTCTTTGTTTTATCTCTAATTGGCTCCCAGGGAGCAGAAGAGAGAGGCCTTTCACACTGCTGCTGGGAGGAAAAGGTCAATTCCAGTATCTTCCCAGCCAGTCATGAGTGCAGCAGAAGTGAAGTGTATGGCTCTGGGCTTGCACAAAGCACCTTATATCCTTCAGCCTCAGAGCCTATTCCCCGGATCTGAATGAAATCCCATTTGCTCTGCATTAGCCAGGAGAAGGGTGGTAGAGAAGCAAGGGCTGGAAAGGGGCTTGAAACAAGTCCCTTCTCAGCAAACAGGTCCCCAAGAGAACATCTGAGCACAGCACTCCTGGAAGAGGAGGAGATTATTACAGAGGGAGTGTAGGGGTCTGGCCTTCAGCAGTCACATGGATATACTAACACATTTATATGGGGGTGAGCTGGGCTTTCTATGAGCTGTTCACTGATGGGATCCCAATAGCTATGAAAAAAAGAATAAAAACTTTACCACCTCTTAAAAAAACCCACAACTGTCTAATGAGGAATAGCAGTGATTTGACAAAATTGAGACCTTTGGCAATGAAAAAAAGCCATCAAAATCTGCTCCTGTGAGCATAGGTCAATGTTAAAGTCAGATGACATTTACCCTTAAGCCACATTAGTTGAGCCTTAAAATATTAGCAGAACTAGAAGCCATGCAAACAGCACTAGTTTTAGGTACTGAAGATGCCAAGTAAACAAACTGATCTTGACCAAACAAGTACGGCACTGACAACTCAGCTTAAAAAAAAAAAAAAAAAGGTAGTAAAACTCCAAGCAAAATGTGTTCCCAGCCAAAAAAACAAAACAAACCTCAACAACTCAGGATAAAAAGACGTTCACAGCCTCTGAATGCTTACTGAGATTAGACATGAAAGCCTCTTCAATTTATCTTGACTTGTACTTTCCTCTTAATGTCAAAGGGTACTCTGCTGCATAGGGAGATGTTTATACCCTCTCATGGGAAGCCAGAGGCTTCAGATAAGGGAGTGTCTTTGGAAGAAGAGAGCTTTAAAAGCTTGGGAAGATAGACCTTATTATCAGCCAACCCTCTGTTAGGTTGGTGAGATTCTTGTTTGATTTGGCTGCAGTCTCTAGCTTCAAGTTCCTGCCCTAGCTTCTAAAATAGAACAAGATCTCCCTGCAGCTGAAAAAGGGCAAAGGGTGGAACGTGTAAATAGCAATTAAAGCAAAAATATTGTTTTTAAAAACCCCTCCCCTAAAAGATACTCTGCTCTTCCCTAGTGGCCAAGGTTGGCAGGCTGACAAAGCCAAACATGCCACACAAACCAAGTTAAATGGAACTTGCCCTGCTATTTCAAACTATAGATGACAACACAATTCTGACATCATACTTACTTGGTCTCATGATTAGAGGCAATTCAGCCAAAAGACAGTTTTCTAGACTGGGGTTCATGAGTGCTGAGGGCTGTCCTGGCTCTACACCAACCTGATAGGTAATTACCTTGAGACACCTCCATTGCTTTACCTTTCTGAAGTATTTTTGAAATACATAAATAAGAAGTCCTGCATTAGGTATTACTATATATTATTACCCATCGGTCTTGTTCCATATAGATTGGTAAGACTACACAGAAAAATATAACAGCTAAGCTAACCAAACTTGATTTAGGAAATAAGAAACCCTTGTATCCTTCTTTGCCATCACGGAGCATCCCTGTCTGGCTCATGCTTCGCATGTGTGCTCAGCTCCCATTTACTGTTCATGTCTTGTGACCTTACCTCATCTGTTTCTCAGTTTTTCACTATACTGGTATAAATCAGGACTTTCTTGTCACTCAGAATTTCAATCAATATATAAAATGTCAGATCAGATAACTGGTACTTTCTCAATGCACACTAATGTAATTTCATAATGTAATTTCATTTTTCAGAGAAAGAATCAGGGAAGCTATTACTGGAACAGGAAGAACTGGGTAATCAATCAAGGACACTTTAAAGGCAAAATTCTTTGAGTTTTGAGAATGGTATCTGGCTTTGGATTATACATGAGTGGTTTCTGTGATTTCCATTCCACTTGCACATGCTACAAAGCAAAACTATTTCCAAAAGCTAATCATATATACAGCTGACGCAGGACAAAGTGGATTCACGGGATTGTTAAGTGCCAGTACCCTGGGACACAAGTTAAGTTATAGAAATTAGAGATGCTGAAAATCTTTTTATATAGCATTAGTATGATGGGGAAGAAGTCACACTCCAGCTCATTGTTTTCTATTTCATTTCCAAGCAATAGCTGACATAGGGACTGAATCTAAGCTACCATGTACCTCTGAATACGACAACACTGCATAGACATCTTGAAGAGCTGCAAGGCATGAAATTAAAACAACTACAGAACTTTGGGGAATAATTAAAGAACTCATATGGGTGGAAAAAAAAAAAAAAATCAAACAACAACCAACAACCAAAACCAAAACCAGTCCAAAATTCATGCTATAGGTTTGAATCTGTGCTCCAAGAAAAGACAAATCCAAAGACAGCTGGACTGGCAGCCAAGAACCAATCTCAGTCCTGCTGGCTCTGCAACCAGAACTATGCAATGACAAGATGCAATTCTGCTCAGATCTCTGCACATTTCCTCTCATTTGTTCATGACCATATCATCCCATCCCTTGTATTTCTTGCTTTAACCACCTTTAGGTGGTCCACACACAAAATCTTTTGAAAGACTAATCATATAGCTTAATTTTTGCTCAACTTAGTATCAGAATGCAGTTTTTGCCCAAAGACTGTGTGAACAGACTGAACAACTGAGTGAGGAATACAAGCAATTTTCTGTGATAGCAGTTTTACTGTAAGGTCTTAATGGCCTCCTACTTTTCAAGTTCTAAAATCTTTTGCCTAGGGAGGGAGGTTTGGTTTAGATTAAAAACATCATTGTATCGTGCAATTATTGTTATAGAGCCACTAATTTCCAAGTACCTTTGCTAAGCAAAATACCATACAGAGTTTTTGTGTGAAACATGGAAATAAGCAAAAAGCAGAACTAAGTATTACTGGGATAGACTAATCTGAGATTAGAAGAGAAGGAAATTGCAAACTGAAATTAAGGTATATAGTAAGGGAAATTGGGACAACACTGTATGAACATCTTGATGAGAATTGAAACTGCCCAAGCAACCTCAGTGAAACCACAGAGTGAGCTCTGATTTTTATAAGCACTGAGAAGCTGTGGGAATGCCAGCACTTGAAAAACGTAACTTCTCCTAAAAGAAAAGAAAGAAAGAGGTTGAAGGATTCTAAAGATACAAACATCTCCACATAGGAAGTTATAGGAGAAAGAAAAGCATTTTTCTTCAAATCCTACAGTGCTAAAATTAACAGGAATTCCGAATTCACTGGAGCTGGATTTAACCTGGGGTCTCTGCTTGCAGGGATTCATGTTGCCATGCCAATAGCCACACATGGCAGAGCTGAGAAGTCTGGGCAGATACTGATTTTAATAAAGTTACCTGAAAAAGTCAGGGCAGATGGTGACTTTACCTTGAGGTGACAGAGATAAAGCAGATACCTTGGAACTGTTAAACAGAGGCAACTTAATGTCAGTGTGTGCCTTAAAGCAGTGAAGGTTACGTGGGCAATTTGACACAGGCATACCTGACATTCTTCCCAAATTGGAGTGAAAAGACTGGCCTGTGATTTATACAAAGGGGAGACAAAGCTGCACAAAGGCCAGGAGCAGGAAAGAGATCAAAGTTCTTAAATAGAACAAGCTATCCTTATCAGATTGAGGCTTTTTCTTTCATTTCAGGAAACATTTAAAATACTAATTTATAGCAAAAATCTTATTCTCAGAATCATCTTCCTAAAAAAAACCCCAAACCCCTGGATTAAAGGAGCTTCAGTTTGCCTTTTTGTTGGTTTTGTTTTGTTTTGGTTGGTTGATTTCCTTTCTTACTTTCCTCTTCTTTCACTTTTTCAGTGACAGAATAGAAAGATTTAGAGAGAGAGAAAAAGAAAATTTCAAGTAGACACAAAGAAACCTGGGCATTTTCCGCAAAAATGTTGGTGAAATATGTGTTTATGCTCTATGCAAAGACCTTCAGAAGTAGAACATTTTAAAAGATAATTTTTCTACCATCATAATTTCACAAGGCCTAAAGTATCACGGAGTCTTACAAAGCAGTTCTGACATTTCAAGATTTTCCAAACTGCATTGGAATAAAATCATAGTAATAACCATTTAAACAAACAATAATCCTGGAAGTCTGATTCTCTGGATTCAGGTACCACCCAGAATCAGTTTGAAAACAAAAAAGTGTAACATTATTGCTTATTTCTTATTCTCTCTCCAGCTTCTCTTTTGAAAGACAATATTTACAGGAGTACAGGGCTCACTGTTTGTTGTTCTGGCCTAGTGTCTTACCTTGAATGGCAAGCACAACAGAACTAGCACTTGCTGTTGCCAATCCATGGCCAGACACAGCTAACGACAGTAATTTCCAGGGCTGATAAACAGGTTTATTTCTTTAAATGGCTGAATTTCTTGTATTTGTGTTTTCCTTAAGAGTTTTCTAGTTCAGCCATGTTCTAAGGTTTTCAAAGCTCAAGCCTACCAAATACTGAGATTTCTGACAATTCTGTGCTCATTCCAGGCCTGTGACGCTGTTAATTCTCTCCAGGCTGCTGGAAAGACAAGGTACCACAGCAGTCAGTCAGAAAGACACACTTATTTTCATCTCTCATGCAGCTGACATCTGAGAAGAACATCTCAGTGAGGCCCCAAGGGCAACAAGGACTTTGATTTACTCCAGAAACTGCTTTCTTAGACAAGTTGCTCTCTTGGCAAAATTTAGAACAAATTCTTGGACTATAAAAGCTCAGGGAAGGTTTTGACTCCCTGCCTCACTTGAACAAATATTGTTTGCACTGTATTTTGTGTGACCCTGCAGGTCCCTAACAACAATACTTAAAATTTCCTGATAGCATGTCAATATGTTGCATGTTTAAAGACTTCATTGTTTGGAATATCAATAATTATTACATAAACATAATATTGAAGGATTATTTCAAATCCTCATTAACTTCAGTGCCAACAGGAAGAGGAACCTATGGCAGGAAAAACTGCAATTACTGTTCTGCATTCCCAGTAACATCAGTCATACTTCATCAGTACACTGTCTTCCTTGTTCTTCATCTCTCTTCAGCTCGGATATCCTCTGGCAGGGCCAGCTCAGAGAACAAAAGCTGGATTAGACATTTGTGTGAATAAGAATAGTATCTAATATTGCCCTAGCTAATGAAAAATGTCAAAAGATATCAACTGTCATGCTTCAAGGGGATACACTGATCACTAGCTGAGGTCAAGAAAAAATAGCTTCCCCACCCTCATCCATAACTCTTCAGTGCAATTACAATGGGACCACAGTGAGCACTTACACTTCTTTTTTTTTGAAACAGCCACAATTGGAAGCACTGGAAAAAAACCACACCTGACCAGACAGTTCACTCACCTCAAAAATTCCTTATAGCAGGACAAGAAATAGGCAGGGTAGCAATCTAGACCAAAGTAATAAAGGAATTTTGTCTTTCCTCTTGAAATACTGGCAGATAAGCTACATATGGCTGATTGCTGCAATTCATGCCAACACATTAATGAGTGTCTTAAGGTACTACGGTTACTTCACAGCATATTGTCTATATATCCACCAAGGACCCATATGACAGTTCTGTACACACCATTTAATTCTAGTTGTTCAAATTGCTTGTCCTGCAAGGTCAAACTGCCTTCATTATGTCTGGCAGTTCTTCCTAACTCAAATCAAATGCATTAAAGTCCACTACTCAACAAGACAGTAATACACACTCTTAGAGACACATGTACAACTTGGGCTCAGCTAGTTTGTCTCTATATATGTCCCTTTTATTCTTTGTTCAGTCAGTATTAAATACACCTCTGAGCAGATAGTTGTGTCTCTGTTTTATTTACCAGCAGCTGAAGGATTTATCTGTCTGCCAATGGAGTAGATTTAATCCATCATCTAAGAATTAGGCTTGTCTTTTTATTTCATACATAATTTTTAATAAGAATAATTATGCAATCACGGTGGAGATCTGGATCTGTGCAAATTCTGAATCAGAAGTAGCTAATATGTATGTTAATTACCTGACTCTCCCCAATTTTTGCATATATTCCTCTTTGGTAATATCCTTGCCTTCCAGAGTTGATGGGGCTTTTTATCTGTAAATCCTGGAATGTCCACAGAAGGGTGAAGAAGGAATAAAGAAATAAAAATGCTGGATAACCAAACTATCTGACTTATTTTGGTATTCTTTTCACTGTTGCCCTATCTGTAATATTGCAGGAATGAAGTAGATACCATGTAGTACCTGGCTGTCTTCCTTCCTCAAAGTCAACATTCACTGGGGTAAACAATTTAGAAGAGAAAGGGCAGGTGCAAGAAGATTCAGAGATGCAAGAATGAAGGTCACAGTTTAAATACCCAATTATGAAAAGGCTTTCTAAGGAAGCTCTGAAATGTATCCTCAGGTAATTCTGATGCTAGATTAATCTAATATTTTTCCAGAGACTTTTCCTTGTCAATTGTCAAGAGAATGGGTATATCTGGGCTGTGTATCCGGTGTGGTCCTACAAGAAGGCAGCAGCCACAGTTATACATAATCTAATATTCAGTTTCTAATGCAGCTGAAGGTTGATCCATTTACTGATTTGAAAACTAGATGCCTTAAACAGGTACTGATACTAAATGGGAGGCAGCATACAGCAGGACTGACATGTCCACTGTGGCCTGAAGCATGCAGAAGGCAGGCAGGCAATCATATGTTGTACCCACTGAAATCTACACATCTTCAAACCCAGCTTTAGCTACAGCAAGTCACAGTAACACAATCTGGAGGTGATGAATGAATTGGCATAATGTGACCAGATGCTGTGTAAGGGAAGAAAGACCAAACTTTCTTAGAAAGCTGGAAGTGAAAGACTACATTTTTAGAAACATATGTAAACCTGAACTTCCTCAAGTAAACTATGGTGATGTGTCTCAAAGCTTCATCTGGCCTGAGCACCATAAGTCAACACTGTAAGAACTTTTTTTTTTTTTTTTCCCCCCCTTAACAGCCATAACCTTTTGATCAGATCTAACCTTTAAATAAATCTGGGTTTATGCCTCACACACTTACACATATGCAGGTGATGCTGGAACTTTACCAGAAAAATCTGTTTCTCACTGGAAATCGCTCACTTCATTTCTTCTTACAAGAAAGGATGACTGAATTCCAGGCTCAGAGAGGGATTCTTTAAAATATAAATCAAATGATGGCTCTTATGTTTAAGTACAGAGGTGTGCAAGAAAACTGTTGATCTGTAAGAATAAAAGTAGATCACCTGTATTTCCTAGCCTCTATATTTATGCATTGGAAGACTCTGAACTGGAAATCCAGTATTTTAGTTTACAAAAAAAGCCCACAAGATTTAAAACTTTTTTATTAATATGCATATTACACACAAAGAAGTATTACCAGGTGTTCTGGGTGAGTGCTGTCTGCTGCCATAGACTAAACCCCACTCCTTTTCCTGTGAAAACCTACACAAACAAACAAAGGGAACAATAGATCAGTCAACTGAATTCAGCTTCCCAAGCCATCATACAGACGATGGCTGACTGTTAGCAAGAAGATGAACTGGATTTAAAGCATCAGCAAGGGAAAGACAAGAGCTGGGCTCAGAGCACTGGGCCTAGAGACTATTGTAAACACTTTACTGAACTAATTCAGTATATGGCAAAACTTGGTATCTTGGAGCCAAATTCTCAGTTCCGATCATCAATGACAGATCAGCCACTGTCCTATAGGGAAGGGACAGAAGAGACTGAGACTGAGTCTTTTGACATAGTTCCATTTTGTTTTCCCCGTTTCCCCTCCTGCTGCAGGAGAGGTTACAAACAAGAGTTGCATCTAGTTCAATACACTGAGATCCGACTTCAGATCCTTTGAATTAAAAACAAACCAGTACAAGAGCTGCAATAGCTTTGAGGAAATCTACATTCATCCAGGCACACCTTAATGTAAAAACATGGAAAGGCTGTGGCTTCCTCACTGCCTGGGTTTCCTAAGGAAGGGTGGATCTATTTCCAGATAGCTTGGACTTGGGTGGAGGGAAGGGGGAAGACACTAGCAGCAACAAATCTGACATGAATCTTTGCTCTCCTAATCTTAAAAATTCAACAGTGTGAAACTAGAGCAAGTGTGAAAGCCGAAGACTCCAGCAGGGTTTCACATCAATCAGGCTTTTCAGGCTGAAGTGTATCAGCAAACCAGGAGGGAGACAGTAAACGTTAGATGTCAGGATGATTTCTGAGCTCTTGCATAGGCAGAAGACAAAACAGGTTTAAATCCATAGCCCTTAGATTTACAGCCCACCTCAGAAGCTCATGCTGTCCCTGCCCGGTTCCCAGTCCCCAGGTGGTGGAGGGTTACAATACAAACAATAGCTATCTTTGGGGCAAGGCCACTTAAATAAATGAATCGCGCCAGCTCTCCTCTGCTGACAAGGGGCTCCAACAAGGCTGTACACAAGCAGCAGGGGCTCCATCCTCAGCAGGGCCTCTTTGCATGCAGTGGCAACTGCAAGGATTTGAGGAGCGCAAGCACCAGGAGGGAGCCGCTCTTGGTTGCCCAAAGGAGGGGAAATAACTTTCAGAGTAGCACAGTGACAATGCACAAAAGGCAAATTTAGACCCAATATCAGAAAGATAAATTGCTGAGAGTTCTTTTGACTGGAGACTAATCCTCAGGGATTGCATTGCCCAGTGCCCCCCACTGCTGCACAGGCCCATCACACCTGCTCTGCTGCTTGAGATCAGTCACTCCCTCATGGTCAGAGAACTAGGCGAGGTATAATAGCGGGTCTTATTCAAGCACTGTGTCTGGGAACACACACTTAAAAAGCAGGCACACAATGGCATAATTGAAGCCTCTCCAAACTGGTTGGCCCCTTGCAGTATGATGATCAGCTCTTGTCCTTCAGGTTTCACATTCAGACAGTGCAAGGAAAACAGAGCTGAGCCGGAAAGGAGAACTTGAAGACAGAACAAAGGTGGAGCTAGTCTTGAAAGGAGGGTTGTGAAAAGGGCAAGCTAGACATGAGGCATGTGTATACAGACTTGCTGGCCATGAAGTACATTGGGTTTTTGGTTTACTATTATAGATCAAACGCTTCATCTTTTTTTTTTCCTCAGTTGTTTCAGGCAGTTTTGAAGCTAAACTGTACATACTTTGAATCATCTATGCATCCAGGCCTAGCATATCAAATTATTTTAAAAGCATCAGGAAATACAGTCATGAAGTACTAAAAATGGTAAATCAAAACAGACTTAGTATGTCCCTACAGTGCTGGACCATTTATATAAATACTGAAGTAATGATAACATTAAACATGTTTGAATAATAGGGGTTTAAGACTAGGGCATATTATTATAGATTTTATATATTTAAAATAAATATGAATTTAAACATAAGAGCATAGTATTTCTCTGGGAACACCAAAATAGAAACAGGTCAGGCCACTTTTTATGCTTAACCAGGGTGAAGTGAAAATTAAACAATAAGATTGAATGTTAGTAACTTCTTAGCTACAAAAATCCAAGTGTGTCTTTGGAACACCAAGGAATCCAAGCATGTACGCACAGTTTCAGCTACATGTACACAACATCACAAGGACTTCATTCGCCTTTTGAATTGTGAAACTCCTATCTCGTCAAAGTTATCAGCTTCTGCATTCAGGGGACAAATGGAAGCACAGCTCTCAACCTCCCTCCTCCACTGCCCACAATAAGTCAGTATCTGGCAAAGGACAAACAGGCATACTCACATTCTGCTCTTACAGATGGTCTGTTTTGAGCTGCTTGACCAGGAGGCAGTTCAGTTTCCATCCACAGTCCCGACTGGCAATGGCCAAACTCACTGCATTGATGTGCCTGTGAAGCTGTGTAGTAGATGCAAAGTGAAGTTCATTGAAGTTACAGTACTAAAAACTATTTGGATGTATTGGGTTACTGGTCATCTTCAGTAAGTACAAACATTTATTGCAGGTTCATAGAAGGCATTCTTTTTAAATACCACTGATTTTAAATGTATAGAAATTTACAGTTCCTTAACTAAACAAACACCTTTTACATGCCACTGTTTGCAACTCTGCTTAATGCTTTTTGTTCTGAGGAACACTACCTCTGTATCACATTACTGCCCCTGTATCAAGTACAAGGGTATTTCAATGTAAATAAGGATTTGGGGTACCTCACTCCCTCTCCCACCGTGTCTTAACTAGATTAATTGAATGTGCACCTATTGAGCTGTCTCAAATTCTTGCATACAGGCTTGAGCATCATGCAGCTAAAACACATTAGTTCAAGTCCCATATTGCTTTGCAGCTGCAAATGATGAAAATGCCAGATAGAGTAACACTTGAATGATAGTTTTCATTATGACACCTTATTTTGGTAAGATATCTTTCCCCAGTGCTGTTAAAATTATTTCACATATTCAAACTTCTCTGGAATATGATATTGTTTAGAGATGTCAGAGGGCAGCTTCTTGAACTCTTGTTTGGTAACAGCATGCTGTTCACCAGGGACATATTAAACTAAGTGGTTTAAAAAGTCCTTATAGAATTGGGAAAGTAACAGAGCTTACCTCTTGGCTAGCCACTCTACTCCTAGCATTTTTCAGTTTTATTTTGCTCAATACGTCCTGAATTACTTCTTTTAAGTTTCTTTGTGTTAAGATAATGCTACATGAAAGAAGATGAGAGTAAGTCATTATCTGTCATATATGCTCCAAAATTCATAATGCCCATCTTTGTGAAGATTATACTCTTTCAGTGCTATGCCAAACAGAACACCTTCAAATCGTGCAACTACTTACTGCTAGAAGTATTCAAACTAGTGTCAGTATAACACAGCACTATTTCTGCCCTATTTACTAGGGTAATATTGCCGTGAACTGTTCAAAGGCTGACATATTATACTCCCCAAATGTAAATAAAGCTTCTCTAATAAAAAAGGATCAAAGAGATTAAGCTACACAAGTTGTATTTCAAAAACTAAAGAAAAAAAGAGAATCGGCAAAAGGAGATGAAGCCATGCTACATGCAGTTTTATGAACTCATGAAACACAGGAAAAATTTGTTACCTTTAGTGTATGTTAACATTAAAATGTTCTACATTTGGCACTTAACAGATTCAGTACTGTCAGGAAAGAAATCAGGTTATTAGGGCATCTAAGAAAAGCCCAAAATGTTAGACTCAGATGAGACAGAACCCTAACTAAGAATGCAAAATAGAAGAAAGGGTGAGTAAGGGTCTTGGACAGCTTTTCTGCTATGACATCCACAAATTCAAGCTTCATCAGATTGAACAGAGCATATATTAGGAAAATAATTTGATGTTCTGCTATGCCATATCAGATCACTTGGAAAATATTTCAGACAATACTTTGTAATATATGTATTATAAAAATAGATGTTGAAAACAAATTTTTATAAAATACATTTAAAAAATATATATTTAAACAGACTAATTTTGTAAGAAAAAGTGAAGGAGAGTATCTAACCTTGTACTGCAGGATGGCACTGACAAATCTCCATTCAGAGTACTGCTAAACCCATCTTACTGTGCTGTGAATCTCTTCAGCACTGAGTTCATGTGCCTTCAGTTGACTACTACTGTTCATTTTAACTTAAGCTCTAAGGACATCCATGCATTCTTCTTTTGCACATAAACATCTCTTTTAGAAAACAGAGTTAGGGCCAAATCCTAAAGTGTAGTAGGAATTTTTATGAGAGCAAAGAACTCAGTGGTTGTGATACCTCTCTTTCTTATAGCAACACAGCTCCAGTAACTCTAATTAGCTTAGTTTTGATTTATACCATTAAAGTGAGAGTTGAATTACCGTCCCAGCTTGCAACATGCCATTTTACTTCTTACAAAATGAAGAACTTCACCAGTGAGAGATGGGGAGAAGAGGTGGCTGATGCAATAATTGTCCCAAATGCTGCTGTTACAGTGAGGTAGTTTCAGGCGACCTGCTGCTAGGGTTGGGTGAGGGCAGACAACCAGAGGTGTCACCTCATTAGTCATCCCAAGCCAAGCTGTCCTCACTTGTCATTCATTTGTCCTGAAAATTACTTCAAATATACATAAAATCAATAATGATCTTAGTACATCATCCATCTTAAGATTTAAACTGTGACATTTCCTATTATTGAATACTATTATATTCAGAAGACATGCCTTAGGGTCAAATTTTTAAGGGTCTGACATTTCTTAGTTTATATTTTAGTCATACTGTTTTCCAAGGATTAGGGCACCGTAATATAGTCAGCATTACTGAAGAATCAGTTATGAAAAAACTGCTCCTTTCCATAAGCCATGGAAAAATGTGCTAGAATTACTATTAAGATAAATCTACAGACAATTTTGGTTAAGGTCTTACAAGGGTTTAAGACAGTTTGTTTAGGCCTCAAAGCAAAGTCATCCATCTGCTCTAAAGACTCGGTGCTGGAAGAGTTCAGCTTCTAATACTACCATCATTGTGGCCAGCTCACAGCAAGAGAACATGTGTTACCCCTGCTGCTTTTAAGACGACGACTCAGCACCAGTTTTAATTTTTAATGGTTTGGGAACTAGACTCAACATACATTTTTAACAGAATTTAAATAAAAACAACAGCCAGCTGCTTCTCTGGAATACGTCTATCCATTTGCATGTAAAGTGACATTTATCAAAACCTAAAAATGGAATACAAACCCAAGTTAGACATATTACCCTTAAGACATTTCAGGAACTGAAAATTACATGTCTCCAGAAGGCACCTGAGTCTATGCAACTTTATGAAGTGGAGACCTTAGTAAAAACATTCCAAATACAAGCTGCCAAGTAAAGGGAAACGGCAAAACCAGAGTCTTTGGTGTCTACGACTACTTGGTATTCAGAAGCTACAGCATGGTACTACCTAAAAACTTCAGCCTCTCTGAGCTGCGCACGATCTATTTTGCAGGCTCTCCAGACCTCAGAGACCCTATTCTGATAAAGGAGTGAACCAGTAAGATACAGAGAGGTGGAACAACTGATGCCAGAACAATACTATGTAGAGAATAAACAGTCAAAGGGTAACAACACTGAAGTGAGGGGAGTTCTGCCATAGTGACACTAGATCTGAATTCATGAGTCTGTGAAGATCCCTTATGAACTCAGAGAACCTGTTATCTTTCCTGCAATCTCTCTTTCTTATATAAAGGTTTTTTTTGCAAAAGCAAGTCTTGTTTCACACTGTGGGAATACACAATATTTCAAAGTATAGTGTTGCAACTCACCATCATAAATCAAATGCTAGATGTCTGGGCACTTTGGGTATTATTATCAGAAGTAAAATGTAACACAGCTTGCCAGCATGTGGAAAAAATTTAAGGTCCAATGCAATGAAGTCAGTATGATTTTGGCCTGAATCACCAATATGCTACCTATCTTAAGTAGTATAACATTCTCTATATAAATAAAATATATTCAATTTTATCACATTTGACATTTCTTACAGTGCTAAAATTTTTGTAATTTGTCAACCTGTATTTTTAGAACTCTCCTGGAGTGTCTGCCAGAGCTCCATCTGGCAAAATTAGAGGTGTCCCTAATCCCAAGTATTTTAAAGCAATTCTCCCACATTAGTTAAAAGGGATCAAATTTAAGTCATTGCAGGTGACTATAAAAAGATGGGGTTTAATTTTCTTAAAACCCACAAACAATGAAACAGTAATTTAAAAAATCCTTTATGTTACTCTACCAGCTACCTACCCACCTACTAATGCTTTTTATGAGGTAGCTGCATTCAGTGATTATATAAAGGACTTGTAAAATACTGTATAATTTTTTGTTAAACTAATCACCATATTACCTACACTATAAATGTGATTATAACCTGAAAAACACAGACCCTAAGGACAACACAGACAAATAAGGTATCTGATATGTTAAATGCAACATTTTTTCCGTAGGTGAGGTGAATTTGAGTGAGTTGGTCTCAGATTAAGTCCTACTCCCAGAAAGATTCTGGGAGCAAGCATTCTATATACCTGAAGAAAGCGAACTATTAACTTCAGAGACTCAAATAGATCACTGTCTTCTCACATGAAGTCTCTCTTTCCTCCTTTGGGTAATCAAAGAAATTGTCACTTCAATGACTTGCTGCACATACAAGTTGTACTAACTTCTTTCCTAGACTTTGAAAAGGCAGAAAGCTCATCTGTTATGTCCCAAGCTACATAAGTTGTCACTGCCAGAACAATTACCAAACACCCTCCCCTGCTTGGTAAATACCCCAGCATGGATTACCCACAGAAATAAAGCTTCTAAAGCCAGGACCTTGTCACTTCATGGAAGAAGCACTGGCCAGTGCTTCAGTGGTAGGGCCCTTAGCCCAAGAGGGCAGCCTACAAGAAAAGCACCACACTTAGCCAGCGTGGTGCACGCACATACAGATTCAGTATGTGATCCCAACACAAGGGAGGAGCTCAGTGATGGCAAATCAGTTAATGGAAATTAAAAGTATTCTAGGCTCATCAGCTTCCCTTGGGACTTGGCAGTCATTGGCAAGTCTTATTCGAGAGAGGTCCTAGTGGGATGTAATGGTCATTTTAAGACTTCCTTAAAAAGTGGAACAGGATTCCACCTCTTCTCACTTGCTTCTAGCAGCCTATAAAAACTTAAATATTTATTTTATTCTCCTGTGAGTTTTCTGGGGATAGGGTAATGCATAGATTCATCAGCCTTTGACTGTCACTTGAACCAACTCCTATTCTCTTCCACTCTCCAGGAGTTGTACTGGCTTGGATTTTAGAGTCTACACATAGCATATTTAAATTACATTTAACTAAATATTTTACTTATCTATTTCAAGGATTGCTTTTTTTTCCCCCAGCTAAGTGATTTGGAAAGAATAAAGAAGTTAGTAGGGAGGCAGTGGCAAAGTCACAAGAAGCAAATACAACAGTGATACTCTTTGCTAGCCAAGTATATGAGCTCATTTTAATCTTTTCTAGGAGGACATTACATCACAACCCCTTATCTGCCACATTTTTTTACTGTATCAGTCTTTAAGAACATATAAATCTTTAAAAAAATACAACATCATGGCTTACTTCACCATTATAAAATCAGTTATTAATATAAGCAGTCGGAAAGGGTTTCCTTACAAAGAACACAGTTGGGGAAAGCTGGCTTAGAAAGAAACCTCAATTCTGTGCTCACCAGCTCAAACTGTCCTATGTTCCATAGATGTGTTAGCTGGGGACCTCCCCTAAAGCCCATGTCTCAAAAGCACAGCTGTGAATGACAGCTGATGTGACAGGCAGTACATAAGCATTAAACACTGCTTTGGCAAGGTCTGACTGCAGGTCAGTTAAACTATCATAACATTGTTTTCACTTCAGGAACAATTCAGTGTGTTCCATAGAGCCCTCACAGAAACAGCACTCAAGCAGGTGCAGTGGTCAGGAAGAAAGCTGGAGAATAGCAACAGCCCAGTTTATTTCTTATCCCTTTTAATTTCTTTATATTGCTAGTTGCAATGTAACTGCAAGTCTTAGTTCTTTATAATTAATGGCCTCTATGGTGCATAGAAAATCCTTGAATTGCTGTCATTAAAAATGTCTAAAAAGAATCTGGCTCTGAATTGAGTTACAAGTTTTAAAAGAACAAAAAGTGAGTTTTATTTTATATCTAAAAAAAAGAATGCTACTCAAGTCATGTAAAACTATTTTAGCTTTTTTTTATGGATTTCAACCTCTATGTGTAAGCACTAACATCACTACTCCCAGACAAACCAAAGTGGTTTGTTGTATGATATTAATCTTCTTCATTCCTTCAACATGAACATTAAAACAAAAAAATCCAGGCTTTTCCCCCAGTGATACATAACACACCAAGTACATGGCATCACATCCATCCATGAAATCTGTCTTCTGTTATCTGTGTATAGAAAATCAACATAATCAGCATAACCAAATGATTACACAAAGAGAGACTTGTCATTAGGATGCATAGCAATTATGACATACTACACACAGTTCCAGCTATCAAATCCACTCTCCCCGAATTATGAGACCAGGGAGTATTCCCATGACCAAATGAGAGCTGTCATTCGATTAAACCCTGTTGTTACAGAAATGCAACATCTGAAATCCAATGTCTTGGTTAGATGGTTTGGTTCAGTACTTGTAACTACATCTTGGAATTTCTCTGGTTAAGAAAACTCAGAGCACAATGTTTTAATTCATTTATTTGAACCTTTTGAGTTGACTTAATCTGATACTATTGACAGTAAGTCTACAACATCCCCATTAACTACACCTTTCTCCACAGCAGATTTACTTCTAATTTCCATACTTTCTGCAAAAAAAGTTCAGTATTGCAAGGCACTTCATGTTCGATTTTATAACTCTTAATTTTATATACATACCTGTGTCAAACACATGAAATGTGCTTTTCTTATCAGCACTGAGAAGTAAATAATATTCACTTGCTATTGTTTCCACCTGTATTCTCTGGTATTTAATGTCAAAGTCCAGTAACTGCCAGAAAAGGAAGTTTAAAATGTTTTAAAAAGTGTTTTAAGATGTTTTACTGTGCTATATACACAGATACACAACTATGGGGGTGTAAGTGATGTTGACCTCCAAGAGCTTTTCTTTAGATTTTATTAGGATAAAAAGTTAAAAATATTTCCATAACAGGCTACCCTGCAGAGCTGGTCTTTCAGACAGTCCCGAACGAACACACGTTACAGCCCTGCCACTGTTTCAAGGTGTGCACAAGCCTACCAAGGCAGTAGTAAAATAAAGGTAAATGATGTACTCTAAAAATGTGGCAGTCTGCCCCAAACATTATCAATCTAACAAGGCCTGGGTTCGGAAAAGGGAGAGTTTCCTTGTAATGCTTTATTTCTTGAGATGGTTTCTAAAGAGAGTTCAAACTCTAATGCCCTGGGACAACAACTAGCTTAAGCATAATCCATCTTTAGAGTTACAGCCAAAAAACATTCTGGACAACATCAGATTTTACTACATGCAATGCCTTTATGAAATGCATAAATGTTACTGTTCTATAAAATAGATTTTTTTCATTCCAAAATGCAAATTATATTCATTCAGGATTTTCCTTTTTAGTGTTTTAAACTTAGCTTTTAAAAGAAAGACACGGGATTGCCAAATGAAAGATTTATTATAGTGTTTTTATTAACAAACTTTCATTGGAAAGTTCTGGGCGCATTAACACAGGAGGCACATTGGCTTCAATGTTTGGCATTTGACAGTCAACAGAATTGCACTTCACTGTGATAGCCTTGCTACAACAGTGCGAACTTTCGCGGCAACCCTCGTAGCGAGCCTCTCTCACTGACCTATTCAGCAGATGTTTTTTATCATTTTGGTCAGCCTTCAAAACCCGTTCATTCTGCAAAGAACGCTGATCTATCTTGCTCTCAGCTCTCTTTTTCTGCTTTGACAGAGAGACTTTCTTGCTTTCAACCCCATTTGCTTCTGTACCACCCTTTTCATCACACTTGCCTGCCTGCTGACAGAATCCCTTTTGGTTATTTGATACACTGTTCTCACATTCAGAGCAATGCACTATTAGAGGTCCTGCATTTCGGCAGAGAAACTGTGAGGAGCTCATCACCTTTGGAACAGTTCTTACATTTTCCTCTGGGTTTTGATGAGCATGTGAATCTGTCCTATTTAGTCTTTGATGTGCCTGAAATTGTTGTGTGGACGGGAGTAAAAAATTTTTAGGCAGAGAGTTCTGTGTCATTGTTCTTTTGAGCCTTCCTTGAAGACAACTGCAGTGGAGGACGTGCTGGACGGGATGCACGTAACCTTCAGCAGCTTGCTGTAAAGCATTTATAGGAGCTACAGAGCTTTGGAACTGTACAGTACCTGGTGAAGGAGAACACTGGTAACAGAATGTGTCACTTAATTGTTGACAGGAGTGTGGACTCCACTTCACTGCCACTTGCTTATACGCATCAGGACAGCTACACTGCCTGTTTTGAGAGAAAATGGGGCAGATGGTGTGGGTGTGTTGGTCAACAGATGTTTGTAGCATAGCTGAACTAGCAGCATTTTTTATGCTTTTAGTCACTTCACTATTATAGGCTGAATGCACAGGCATGCAGGTGTTTTGGGGTCTGCCACTGAAGAGCTCTGAGCAGATATGGGTTTCTTCATAAGTCACTTTCTCTGCAGGATTACAGATACCAGTTTGTGATGCCAGAGGCTCGAGCTCATAGTGCTCATGTTCCATTTCTGTTTTTTGACTTCTGGAGTCGAGCTGATATTTGCTGATAGGATGGGATTTATTTTGACCTCTGCCGCCCTGGACTCCTGAAAGAGTCTGAGAGAAGGCGTTACACCGCAGTTTTTTTGGTAGTGGGATCTGACCACAAGTGCCTTGGGGTCCAAGGCATCGGCACATGCACTGGAAGAAGAACGTTGCAAAGGCCCAACTAATGCACATTATCAGCATCATGAAAGTGCCAAGCTGTGTGTAGGCCAAAACGGTGGAGGGCATCATCATTGCTCCAGCTACAAATGTAGTCAAGGCAGCCATTGCAATAGCAGAACCCATACGGCTTAAAGAAAAAATTACTTTTCCCTCTCGGTCAGGGTCAGGGGCTAAGCGATAAGCCACTCCATAATGAACAGCAAAGTCTACAGACAAGCCAACAGCCACCGAAATAGTGACAGATTCTAACACATTTAGCTCCCATCCCAGAAGAACTAGAGAACCTACAGTGACAAAAATAGTTCCAGCTATTGAAACTATTGCATAAAGGCTTATAATTATATTCCAAGTTGTAAGAAGCATTACACTAAATGCAACAGCAACTGAAAGACCCATGGCAATCAAAGTACCATCAGAAAGACTGTCCTGAAGATCATAAAATTCAAGGTTACTCACAAACCAACCATTGCTAAGACCTTCAGGAGCAGAACTAAGCTCACTTGAAATCCATGAGTCTACCTCCTTGTAGAACTGATGCATTTTCTCATAAGCCAGCGTGAAGAGGTAGGTGCTTTGGAACTCTAACACCACTGCCCTGATGGTGTCATTTAGGTCAAAGCGAGGCCCTGGGGTTTTACTATCTAAATGGTACCCTGTACTTCTTTCTAGCTCCATTATAGCTCTCTTGATACATAATTCAAAAACTTCTTGTTTGTATGGAAAGCTCCAGTGGCTACAGCAGGGGTAAAGAGATGGCTCATCGCAGTCTTGATTTTCCATCCACTGCTTAAATGTTTCAATGAAGCAACTTGTGAAGTCTTGTTCTTCTGTCTGGTAATAAAATGTTTGATTTCTTAATTTCTGACAGAAACGTAAAATCCAAACCTGTGAAGCTGGGCTAGCAATATTAAAACTGCTATCTAGCTGCAGCTTTCCTTTACTTTTAGGGTTTAAAGGGTCACCATTATCCTCAGGCGTGACACCCCAGATTACTGTAATCGGCATGTGGAGTTCTTCTCCATGGTGGACACGTTCAAACATAAAAAGCTTTTTGTACTCTGCATCATATCGTTCAAACGGATGAGAAGACCTAAATACCTGAAACTCAGAGAGCTCCAATGACGGCAGTTTCATCTTTGGATTTACACACACGATATATGCTCCACCAATTGTTAAGGCAAGGAACCAGAAAAGCCAAATATATCGAAATTTGATAACAATGCATGGCAAAACTTTTTCAAAAAATATCCTGGATGCTTCTGAGACTGCAAAAATAATCTTGTGGAACATTTGGCACAACACTGTCCAGCAGTTTTTGTTGTTGTACACCCTCTGATGAGGTTTCTTAAAGCAACTGAAAATATTGAGAAGATACCGCTCATGTAAGACAACTACAGCAGGTAGCCACGTAACCATCAAAACATAATTCACCAAAATGGCAGTGCCGGCATAAACACCAAAACACCTGATTGCGGTGATATTGCTGACATAATTAGCATAGAAGGCAGCAGCGGTAGTAAAACTTGTGACAAACATGGAAAGAGCAGCATGCTGCAGTGTGATGCTCACTGTCTCAGAGGTTCCAGCATGAGGTTTATCAAATTTTGTGTAGTTCCAAACATCACATAAAACAAAAGCATCATCCGCTCCAATCCCGACGAGAATAATCAATGCCGTAAGATTCATGAATGGAAAGAACTCAAAATTAAATACCACCCGATAGAGAAAATAAGAAATAATCAAGGAACTAATGATTGCAAACATAGTCATCAGGGTGATAAACATGGACTTCGTGTATACACACATAACTAATAAAACAATTACAATGGCTATGGCAGGATACACAGTATCCATCAACAGGTAATCTTGAAACAATCTATGTTTTATTCCAAACTCAATCCCTGTGACGGTTGTTACACCGTCAGAAGCATTCCAGTTCTCAAAGTTATCTAGGTAAATACTCATCATGCTTTCCCCTTTCTCAGTTGGACAGAAGAGCATGCTGTATTTTAAAGCTGGTAGGACATAGTCAGCTGTCTTTGGGCTTAGAAAATCCTTGTCCACTAGATAGTGAAGGATCTGGTAAACAGCATTGTACTTGGTACATTTGCGAGGCACATTTGTACACTTGAGTTGGTCCTTCCTTTTGGCATTCATATCCCAGCAGTCCGGCCCCAGGGTTCCGTTGTAGTAGTATTTGGCACAGGTGCGAAGCAGCTTTAGGGTGTGAGAGACATCCCGTTCCACAATTTTTTGACACGATGACCTGTTGTTTAGTATAGCAATATAGTTGCCCAGTGTCCAGCTGGGACAGCACGAAGCAGCGGTGGCTCTCTGGCAGAGATCACCAAACTGGGAATGGGATCTGATCTGTATAAAGACAGGCAGGGCAAAAAATCCAGTTTAAAGTAATAGTCTGAATTATTAGAAACATCCGCCCACAAGAAAAAAAAACCCTGAAGTGATGACAATTCAGCTCCCAGTTCTTTTGCGTTAACGTTTAAAATTCTTATTTCCACACACCCTGTTTTTGATCAGTATACTCTTACACGCAGAAGCCTAAACCAGCAGTAACTCTGGGTACTGACTTGTCACAGCAGCATAAAGTTGGCAGAAGTGTTAAGAATATTCATAGAAACATAGAATGTTAGGGGTTGGAAGGGACCTCTAGAGATCATTGAGTCCAGCCCTAATATTGTAATTCTATTGTTTGAAGATGCACTGAGGTGGGTTTTTTTCCCAGACTGATGACTGTTAACTCTCTGTTCTCTCACACTATCTGTACTCCTGAAATTGAACTATCAGCCATACATCAATGAAGTTTCATTCTGCTTGGGATTGCATATTGAAGTTCCTAGGAGGCAGGGACTTACCCTCCAGACAGAAAGGATGGGACAGCTTTACGATAACTTCCATCGTCTGACCTCTCTTCTATATCCCTCCCTTCATAAGTGTTTTTTAGCTCTTGTACAGTTGACAGACATTTCCCCCACCAGATCAGCCTGCCACCCAGGCACTTTGTGTCCCTAAGTCACACAGGATTTCCAAGGCACAAGCATGAGATAATTCTGCTGTGGAATAAAGAGCACCCCAAAATAAGCCCTGCTGCACAACAGTCACACCTCTGAATGCTGCATCCACCATAAGACAAAGTCCCAAGAGTTGACCGAGGAGTGGAGGAAGATCCAGCAGCAGCAAGGCCAGAGAAGTCACAAGGACAACCAGGCACAAGTGCAGAGGACAAAGCTGGGATATAGGGGCAGGACTGCTGTTGTCAGTGCAAGTGACTGCCCAAAGACTAGGAACTCCTACCAGAGCTTTACAACTATGATAGCAGTTTTAACATTTTGATTAAGGAATCTCCTGAGCGAAGTAAGTGTTAATTCCTTATGTGGATACTCTTCTTTCACTTCAAGAATATTCCAGATTTAGTTGAAGCCAGTAAGAGCACAACTTAGCTAAATCACCATAAGGCACTTCTAGGCAAAATGGAAAGTATCTATAAAATAGAACTGAAACTCTTAAGTACCAAAATTAGATGAGAGAAATTTTCTCAAGTTGGGAAATCACAATCTTGATAGGGCACAGGGGATACAAGTCTTAAAAGACAGAACTTCTGGCTTGTTATACATGACAAACTAGAATGAATCCTTCAGATACATGTAAAATATCAGTCTTAATCAAGTTACATAGAATTAACACATATTAATACAGTCACATTATTAAAGTAATGTGTTAAAGACGTTATATGATTAGGCCCTGAAACAATGTTTTAAATATAACACTTTTCTCCTTCTCCCCCCCTTGTGTTCTGTTGTTGGTTTTTTTTTTGTTTTTTTTTTTTTTTCTTTTTTTTTTTAAGCAAAATTGCACAGGTTTATTATTAGCAATCTTTTATAATGCAGACAAAAAACCTGCACTTGGGAATTCTCATGGCACTTATAAAAGCTTTAATATGGACTTAATTTTGTCAACCAGTTTCTGAACAATAACAAACTGGCATTCCAAAAAACCAGGATAATTCACATTTGATTGTTTCCAGATAAAAACACTCACACATGCAAACTCAGGAAAAAAAACTGAACAACCTACTAAATAAAAGGAAGCACTGGAATAGCATATCTGTATTTTTCATGGCACACCTCCAGGTTAATCCTGGGAGGATATAATAGGCAAATCGGGAGGAAAGGATTGTATTGTCTTCTTCATGTATTCAAGTTCAAGATGGGACAATGAGGTTTATATGCTGTTCTTCAACACTTGCTGCAGGCCATAAACATTCACTGGTAAAGTAGCTGCTGCCAAAGATAAAGCAACATGAGCCAGCAGCTGGAAATTAGAAATTAAAATACAAAACTTAGCTCCGGATAGCTCATTAAAATACTACATAAAATGTTAATATATTGTAACACTGGGCTTTGTTGGTGATCCAAAGGAGCTGAAAAGGCCATTTTGCTGTTGCCAGGCTTGATCTGCCACTGGCAAAATTTTCATTTATTTTGGAACCAGTAAGGAAACTAAGCTGTGTAACCTGCACACATGCTGTATCTGTGGGCAGATCTGCCCACATGGATCTATGCAGTGACACAGAATCACAAATGCACAGTTTTGGGGAAGCAGTCTGAGGAGATTATTTACAGTCTTTAAAGTTTTAAAAATAATTGTTTACAGTTTATAGGGAAAACATTCTGCAATTAACAGCTGATAGTAAGGGCTGTTCTTTCCAAGTAGTAAAAAATTAGAACCCTCCTGTAGCTATTTTGTATATAACATTTCCATGAAGATTATAGGACTACCATATGCTGAGCAGCTGCAGGATGGAGCCCCTAAGCGTCAGTAAAACCTACAGTTAAAGCAGTAACAAGCAGATGGGAATACAATTAATGCATAGGGGATATATTGTTAGTTTTTACTAAAGAAAATACTAGTGCTGAAATCCTGCTTATCATCAGAAAAATACATAAATTCTAAGGTTTGCATCTCCAGAAAATATTGTCTCATTTTGCTGTCTTTGAATACAGAAAGCTTTGCCACTTATTTCTATGTAACTGTGGCCCTAAAGAAGCAGGAATTCAACAACAAAAATAACTACAGCCAGAAGACAGTCTGTAAGATCAGAAGGTCACTAAAGTCAGCAATTTCTTCCGATAGCTGAAGTGCAAGTCAGCATCCTCCCTAGGGACTGGCTGCTAGCAGAGTTTAGCATTCAGTAGTGGGGCATGTGGCCACACTTCCTGAAGTTCTAATAAGTGTTAGAAGTGCTTAGAAATTGTTAGAAAGTCTTAAAATTGTTTAAGCATGTTATTTGTAAGTAACAGGAATTTAAATAAAATTAACAAAGACAGCTGCAGCCCTTTTCTGAGCCCTGAGTATCTAATTTTTATTAGAAATTTACATACGGACAAGCAATAAATGCAAAACATAACCATAGTGATCTGTTTTGTCTACTAACTAGCTACAAGTCAGTGCTGCTGTCATGGTACACTGTTGTTCTTCTCAGCTGAGATGTTCCATTACTATATTCTTAAGTAACTACCTAAATTACCAAAAAGATACACAGAAAGAAACATTATCTGCAACAATATTCTCTATAAATATCTACACAACTGTGGGCGGAGCTGAAATAGATAGCATTTAATTTTCTGAAGTGTTCTTATTTCAAAGGAAGAGCTATTGTTATGGATGCAAGATGTGTGGTGCCCTGTTTTTACGAAATAATGTAGTTTCATCCTTCCCTCAGAAAGTAAAGCAGTATTTGAAATAACATTACCATCAAAGTGTGCATATAGGGAAGCAAAAACGCCCCAGGAATAATGTAACCATTAAAAAGGTTATTCTTCAGAGGTAATTAACTGTATTTATTCTGCTATATGGATTTTTAATTCAGACTTTTTTTTTTTTTTTTCATTGCTTTGCAATGATCTACAGTACCTGGGATTTACCTGTGTCAGCTGTTTACATGACTAAACTTCTACAGTTAACTGCACAGATTAGCATCTCCTGCCTAACTCTTAAATTTTGCCCTTGTAAAAGGCTACTCTTCCCTGACTGAGCTGGAATTCATTCAGAAGTGAGCTGGGTTAGTTTAAATACTGTACTTTTGCTCACCTGGCTCATCCTGATTGGAAGAGATAAAGGGTAATCACATGAGCCAACATGAGTTGGTGCAATAATCTCTGATGGGAATATAAGGAACATTTCATGAGCATGCGAGGACAAAAACCACCTACGCCAACAGAGGCCAACCAGGACAAAATGCCTGTCAGCACCCTGCCAAGGGAAATTCATTACACAATGTTTCACTACAGCTCAACATTTTAAGCGAGCAAATGCCAGCTGTTAGGGAAAACAGTTTGGGAATTTGCTAAATTAGTACAGTTGTCTAGAAGGCAATGATAACCAAATTGAATAATGGAAATACTCCTCATGAAATAAATGCAGTATAATATGAAGCTAATTGATTATGAATATTTTTGTTTTGGAAGATAAAAATCTGGAACTAAAAGGATCATTATTAATATAAGAAAAACATACTGCTTTATTTCCATACAAAGTCACTGGTACACAAAAATTCATGGTTACTCAGCAGTTCAAAGGAGCTCCCTTAAACAAGTGTCAAACTTACTATCTGAATACTTATTTTAGCCGTTGTTAGTTAACTTCCATCAGTTGAAACTGAACATTGATTTCAATCAGAGTGCTAAATTATCTTCTCACACATGTAAAAGAAGCTGTGCATGGCTTACATGGTAATCTCTGAGGCTGCCTATTACAATGCTTATTTTCACTATGCAAAGTACTGAGTACAAGGAAAGCTAAGGAGAACTACAAGAGGGCCAGAAGGCCAAAACGCCTTTTCTCATTTTCTCAGTTTTAAAGAGAAAAATTAGTATTACTCTGAAAGTATCACTATCCTCATCTTACTAATTGGGCTACACTTCCAGCTACTTTATCTATGTTCCTTTGGTGTCCATCTGCCAACCTCTTTTGACCTAAAAATAAATCTGAGTGACCCACTGCATGTCAGAGAAAACTGCATACGCTATGAGGATGCAGCTAGTTCACCTAAAGGTGAAAAAGCACGAAAAATGAATTATTTGCTGGGAAACAAGAACAAAAATCCATGGAATAATATTGTAAGAGAAAACAGCAAAAGTTAAGATAGGCCTTTCTGCAAAGGAACTTCTAAAGCAGTCCTCCTCCAGCCCATTCTAGATGGTATTAGTAGCAAAACCAAATAAATTCCTGTATGTAATCTGATTTACAAATTGCAATTTGTTTTTTAACCTTGTCTGCATGCTGACTGACCACTCAAAAAGGATGTGAACAATGTGCATATGCTAGTGGGTGGCAATGGGCAGCAAAACAAAGTTTTGAATACATGCTTTGTATCTGCAAGTTAAACAAATGAAATGGCATCTTTACTTACCCTCAAGTTATCTACATTGCACATTGACTTAATTGCATTCAAATTCCATAAATTCTCGCCTTCTGTTGATGTAAACACCACTCGTGAATAGCGATCACCTGAAATTACAGGAGGGGGGTTTCACAGATTGTTTAGATGTGTCTGGTATCAAAGACCGAGGCAAAATTCCACCATTCAAATGACACAGATGAAATCTTTGTCACGTCATGGGAATCCACCTTCTTTTCAAGATGAGCTATTTATCTGTAAGACTCAGTCCACATGAAAGTTTCAGTTTCCTTAAAGTGCTTATAGTAAATTTGGCATCTTCAATACTATATACCACTTAGAAGCTCTACAGACTTCTATTCAAGCAAAATATCTTCTGAAATATGACAAACAAAAATCAAAAGATGTAATCAGCAAACTATGAAATTCTTGGCACAGCATAATGGCAGTACACAGATAATAGTAATCAAAGGCTGATTTAGTAAGTCACTTGGGAATATAAATAATAATTATAAAGCTGTTTCTACAAGAATGTTTTTGCTTTAGAAGCAAATGACTGCGGTGGAAATTGTTGTGATATCCTTGAGGCCATTTTTAAGAATTTTACAGTTTAGACACATGCAGCTTAAATTACAAATTAGATCACATTAGCAGAAAGCTTTTAGGAAAAGAAAGGATTACTTAGTTGCAGTGAGACCTTTATGAATAACTAACAAGGGAAACATATATACCAACACAAAAATACGGCACCGCGTACCAAGATAAGGCACTTTGGGTTAAGAAATATTATCACCTTGATTACAATATTCAAAAAACAAAAAGACTGCTTTTTTTCTAGTGCTGTGAATGCCCAGAATTTTTGCCTTTCACAAGACTGTAATGAAAAGACTCAGGGGTACGGCTTTATAATCTCTGACTGTGCTTTAGGATCAAAGAAACTGAAATCTGCAGATCCTGGAGCAGACAAAGCAAGATACCAGGAACGGCAAAAATGGGTTGAGAGGAAATCAACTGTTTTCTTTACATAATGGACTGTCAAACTTTCCCATAGAAGTGCAATTCCTTCACGACTGCCACAGCTGAGACTACGCAGAAACAGCAGTGGAAAGAACGAGAGTGAGACTATGCAGAAACAGTGAGCAGGATAAGAGGAGCTACATTTGCTTCAAGTTGCAGTTAATGTGCAGCAGTTTCAAGTACATTTCTTCTCCCTTACACAAGATATACTCAGTTTCATTTGGTACTGCTCACAGGAGCAGAAGTGGCTACCTTGCTCACATCTTCTCACTTAGGTGTAAGACCACATTGTCATTGGGAGAAAGGAAAAATAACCACCGCCAAAGCCCACAAACAAACAAACAAACAAACCAACCAACCAACCCCACAAAACAACACCAAAACCAACCAACCAACCCACAAAACAACACCAAAACCAACCAAGCAAAAAAAACCACACACACAAAACACACCTTTTTTCACCCTGTTTTTTACTGGTCATTCCGCTCTCAGATCAAGTAATATAAACAAATAATTTCACAATTAGGTTTTTGTGCTCTGTTATCAGTCCTCACATATTGAAGTAGCTGCAAGAGAGCCCAGGACATTATATGAATAAAGGCAAGATCTACATCTGCTAATGCATGCTCTCTGCCAGAATGGAACTTATCAAAGTTTTGCAGTGTGCTTTGTAAAAAGTCAATAAAGACTTCTTTGTCTTTTTGGTCCTCTAGTTTAACATAGCTTCATCAGCCTGCAGTACTTTAAGGTGGGGGTTTTGTTTCACTCTTCTTTGAGGGGAGTGTTTTTTTTGTTTTTTCTTTTTTTTTTTTTTTTTTTTTTTTTTTTGGTGTGTGTGTGTAGGGTTTTTTGTGTTTGGATTTTTTTTTCCTAAAAAAACTCCTAAATTCTGATCAAGAAAAGACCTATAGAAGTCTTTCAGGACATATACAGGAAAAGTATTTTGATTTAGGCTTTTTTAGAGTTAAGTTAAATGCAGACAAAACACAGCTTCTTCCCTAGTGTGAATTAAGGGCTACCTCTATAGTCATACACAAAACACTGCTTTTACAATGAACAGCATTACCAATAACTAATAAAAAAAATCTTTACAGGAAATGGAACCACTTAATGGAAGCACTTTAAGTAAATGCAGTTGCTTCCTAGGAGGAACCAATAGAACACAACATTTCACCCAAATTTCTTCAAAGACTTCTGCACACATAAAGAATGTACTTATCATGAAAACAGTAAGCAAAAAATATTTTCCTAATAAGGCACATGATATACAGAAGACCTCAGCAATCATTCAAATGGTGCAAGTTTTTAGCCTTCCTTACACCATGTCTCCACTTACTTGGAATATCGCAGAAAAACGTATCCTTGTGGAAGTTCCAGTCTGCTTGCCTCTTCTCTCTTTCATAGTGATCATCTGACCACCTATCATCTTGATGACTAAAACAGAATAGATTTACCTTACTTTAGCAAAGAGATTGTTAATAGAAGGTGCATCTGAACAAGTCATACATCTTAACAGCTTTTACATAGGAGAACATACATTTTTACTAGTGTGACTTTGGTATGCAAAAGCTCAAATATTCATTGAATATTTTGTTTAACTTATGGACTTCAAAGGAAATTACACTGAGCCCAATACTGAACATATCAGCAATTAAAAAAATATCAAAAAAAGAGAGAAAAACTAAAATTATACACTTCCTTTTTTTAAAGAGCTTGTGATGGGAAATATCTAGTTCCACATGAAAGAACTTTATTGTAGACAATCAGATTCAGTATTTATTTAAATCAGTGGTAGTGTATATATATACACACAGACATTTTGGAGGACGCTGGAGCAAACACTATGTACATACAAAAAAACTCCAGTAAAATAAAATGCATTGTTAATACAAATTCTTACCTTTTAGCTTGCTCATCTGCATATTTGAAAGGATAGTTTGCAAGTGTTGCTTTGTACCCTGTGTTTTTCACCATATTGTTCCATGTCACCAATCTCTGTCCTATGGCTGTCCCTCTTGGTTCAAAACCCTAAGAGAAAAGCATCACAAAATTCCATTAATACTTTTCATTCTTTAGCTCAAACAAGAAAGTGGAAACATGATCAAAGTGAAGTATAGTTTTCATTATGAAGCATAGTTACTCCAGGCGTCTACTTTTAAAGATAAATGCTTTATGACAAGTCAGACAAAATAATGACCACCAGTATAGAGTGACAAGGGATTAAGAATTCTTGCACGTACTACTATTTCCCCTCAGAATGAGAGATGATTTAGTCTATCAAATATTCAACACAATTTTCAGAGCAAGGGCATTCTACAAAGTCCTCTTCTGTTTCTCAGTTATCACTCTTTCCTGATTAAATATATAAGCACTCAAGAATACCTTCTCTATTTCTCCAAGAATAAGGCAAATCTTTATATAATTTTGAAAGTCGCTTTGAAACAATTTCAACAACTTGGCTGTTCTCAAGAAATACCCATTACAGATGGATATGTACAGATATACACTACTATAATATAAATAACAATAACTTATAGAAACAGTGTATTTTTATTTGAGGATAATAATTAAATACAATATTTTCAGTAAAAGTCCTGAAAGCTACTCATGGATAAAAAAAGCTCATGAAAAGTAAGAAATAAGTGTAGCATTTAATAAAACAGCTAAAAATTACTTTCAGTTTTTCAATATGGATAACATTTCATCCCCAGAAGGCACTTAGAATCCCCTTTCCTTTTAAGGATCCTGACCCTCACTCTTTGAAACCTGATTTAGAACGTATGGTCGGTGTTGTACTCTGCTGTACTTATAAAACTGGGATGAATTTACATTATTCAATATACAGCAGTGCTGTTGAAGGACATATGACCTTTCAATAGCAAAATGCAGAAGGAATTTAAACTAGTGGATAACACTCTTTGATCACAACTGCATCTTTGTATCACAGTTAGGTGCTCCAATGTCAATATTTTTTTTTTTTTTTCCTTTTTAATTAGAGGAATTTCAAGGCTTTTTAACAACTGATTTCCTTTGCGCATTCATTAGTCAAAACTTGCTTCTGCAAGCTTACTAGCAATTGAATAGCTCTGGAAATTGATTCCCAAACAGATTCATAGTGCAGGGAATCCATTCAGGCATATCAGTCAGGTTTTTCTCTGGGCAGATCTCAATTTAAGAGGAATGTATCAATTGCTGCACTTTTATCTGCTGTTTACTGGTATCACTTAAAAAAAAAAATCAAACCAAAACTACTTATTTCACAGTACAGCTGATTAATATCTACCTACCAGCAGCGGATCAGAGAAATCTGGAAGATCTGGAACTAATATTCCAACCAGTGCGCACACCACTATTAACACAGTACACATGCCCAGAACCACCACAGGCCAGTCAGCTATCAGCGCAGCGTAGCTACATGGAGAGGTGCAGAGAAAAAGATGTTACAGAAATAACAGCTATACACAAAATTAAACCACACTTCTCTAAAGAACCATGTTAAAATATTGAGCTGCTTTCTTTGTTATACTTACAGGAAAGGAAGCTATCACAAATGGATGGAAGCCACTTGGAAACAGTTTATTTCTACATTTTTCTTTTTTAAAGAAAGAAAAGAAAACAAACCCTCTAGTTTCTATCACATCTCCCTACTGAAACTTTCTATTCTTATATAGAAAAGCTTTTCATATCAGACTATTATTTTTTCTCCAGGATCCTGACAAAAATGCAGGCTTTATCTTAGATTTTCTTTGTGCTGCTACAGAGGTGATTAACTATTGGCTACTTAAATAGTTATTTATGTTCTTTAGTATATGTTCAGAATTTGAAATTGCCATAGCAATAATTTACAGAAAATGTTTTCACATAAAAAACATGTGTGATATAAGAACTGTTGTTTAAGACTAAACAAAATTGTTTTACATAAATACTTTTTCCTTAACTTTCTACTTAACTTTTGGTATGGATATTATCCATGGTTGGGGACCAATAGAAACTAGATGTTTTGTTAAAAATTCAATGATAAAACACATCAGTTTCTTCTTTGAAAGCTTAAGTTTTTTAAGAAAAATATCAGAGAGGAAAATTCCATTTTAAAAAAGAACCCAAAAGAAAAATATCTCAGTCAGTAAAATAATACTCAAACCCAGTATAGTAATGATTCATAAAATCTGTTGTAAATTCAAAGGTGCAAGGGATTTGCAATAGGTGACACAAACTAATCAGCATTAACTGTTTAGTCTTCTAGTATAACACATATCCTTGGATTTTAACTCCTAGGTCATTCTAAATTTTAAGAGTGTAATATTTTTTATATGCAAATCTAATTTTAATAATTTTTGTAATTTTGTTTTGATTAAATTGACAGAAAAGTATCAGAAAATAGAAAAACCCACTGAAATCTTAATTTCCCAGTAATTTTTCTTATAGTAAAGGTTTGAATTCTGGAGCTTATGTTTCAAGGGAACAATGCCTAATCTTAGGAGCAAAGAGACTACTGAATGTGCCATAAAGTTTATAAGTCATCAGAAACATAATTATAGGCTATGAATCATTCTACACCAATAGTCTCTGTACATACTTAATACTGATCAGAAGATCTACTCTTATTTCCTTCTCCACTTACATGTAACACATATGAAAGCTCATAGAAAAACCTCCTTTATTTACTTCTACTGTCTTAAAAGATTATGGTTCTTTTTCAGTTTCAGAGCAACTCATTATCTAATCAGGGTTCAGTTATGGTCCTACAGAAATCTTCTGTCCCACTATTATGAAGGGAGGTAATGCCCAGCTCCTCATTCCAACAACTGCTTCCCAGTTTTCTTAACTGTAAAATCAATGTCAGTGAGCAAGGTTATTGACGACTTTCCATAGCATGTGGAATTAGGTATGGTCTGGGGGTCTAAACACAGCTTTAAGGAGCAAAGAAGTCCAAAGCCACCAGAAGGTACATCTCAATTTCCCATTAGGTAAATGTGTGAGAATGGAAGAATTATTCCACAAGAAGTTAATTAGCAAAAGCTTGAAAAGCAATCTGAAGTGTAAGTTTTTATTGAAGTGAATCACAAAGGGGCAGTTTGCCAAATGAGCAATTGTACAAAGTAGAAGTGAAGGGAAGTAAATGACCTAATAGAATTTTCCTATTTATAGGACTAAATGTTTTCATAAACACCAAGCTAGATTGAACAGCTATTACAGATATTTTCTCTGAAGTCATAAAAATTATACCCAAAAGATTTATTTTTTCTGTTCATCAGTAGTGCCAGATTTACCACTTTGACACTCTGTCTCTATACTTCCATTCTCAGCTGAGCTGCTCTTAAATTGGTTAAATTCTTCAGTCACTAGCTGTAAAAGAAACAATGTCCTAGGTGAAGTGTTTAACATGTCCAGAAGTCACATACAGAAAACAGTTAAGTGCTTGCTTACATGTACAAATTTGTCCTGTTTCTTACATCACATACTGAAATTCATGTAAGGTAAGCTGACCTAGGCTAGAAATGACTAAACGTGCTATACGTTATTTGTGCATTACTTGGTGCTGCTTAGGGCTCTGACTCCACCAAAGGCTGCCTACAGCCAACCTTGATACCAAGCCACTCTAAGTGGCTAAACAGATGGCAGTTATTTTATTTTTCACCCCCTAAAAAGCCATAAAACTAGTTTAGTCACTTGTTATTTTCCTCTGGGAGAGCTAAGCCACTGCCCTGACTTACTGATTCTGCATAAATGACCATGTCTGAGTCCTGGAAAAAATACTTAAATGAATTCCTCAGTCAAGGAATTACATTCAGAAAGAACATGCTTAGTGCTAACTACATCCTTTAGTACTTTTCTAAATAAGTATAACACCTCCTGCTTTTTGATGCCCAATTAAAACTGCAGTTGTTAATAAGCTGGACATATCTACATGGAAACATTATCTTCCTTTGTTGTTTTCTCTTTTCAAGCACTGAATGATGAATTCTCAACAACTGTGACATTGCTTGAAATCTCTTTTTTATGCCATTTCGCCCCCTGCTTTCAATGTAGCTGCTAGAATGGTAACACTACTTTAAACAGTCTTATACCATTAAAATGCTTATAGTTTTCATTAATTTCTTTCATCTTTTTATACACATGAAAAAGGTTTGGGTTTGGTTGTATTGTTTTGTTTGGTGTGTGTGAGGTTTTTTTCCTATTTTAAATAATAGAAATGCTTAGGAGATATAGTAATTCAATCTATATTTATCTCACCCATTTAGCACCACTAAAAGACTAGTTTCAAGCCCCAAGGCAATCTAAGACCTCAGATGCATTCTTTAAAAGGAGACAGTAAAACAGTGTTTACTTTTCCTTCCATTTTAAGCTACAGCATAACATGCAGATAGTGTTGAACTTTTCCATTCAGCACCTATAAGCAGATATACTCAGGTTAAACCACTACCCAGTATCCTATAACAGGAACAAACCATATATAGTTTCTGTATCATAAAGATGTCACTATGAGCAATAGATATTCGTGTGACTGGATTCATATTAACAGATTTATATCACTCAAAATTGATATTCAGTGAACAGGTCTGTTCTTCACTGAAAGCGAATCCTAAAGGCGGATTATGTTTTTAATGCATTTTCACTTAAGATGGTTTCTTGTTATTATTGAGGCACTAGCAGTTTTAGATAAGTTGCTCTGTTGTTTTCTATGACCTTGCCATTCTTCAGAGCATACACAGTCCAAACCGAGTGTTCCCAATTGTGTGAGGTTTCTGGTTTTAGGAAGAAGAAAATATCATTATGACAAAATTTTCTGAACTTTTCTGTCGGCTTCTTTTATCATTATTGATGATACAGCCAAGCCACTTCTCAGCATAATCCTTGAGTAAAAAGGTACCAAGTCACAGAGTTTTTATGCTTGTGCAGGTAGTGTACATACACACAAAGAGAATGGCAGAGACTGTAATAAAAGAATGCCATAAAATACATGAAAACAAGGAATATTAAAATCTGCATAGATTTTTAAATTCTGGACCTGTATTTCTGGAGAAATTGTTGTCTTTCCATAGAGCACATGAGTTGGGCCATCTTTTGTGGCCTATCCTCTTCCTGATCTTCCAGGATTCACAGATTTGTGAATAGGGGTGATAAAGAGCCTGGCCCTGGCTCCTCCTTTCAGTGTTTATTTAGGGACCTACTGTAGATCAATTCTAAATGCTGTTTGAACTTGCTTTTGCTACCGGTCTCCACAATCTCCTGTGGCAGTTTCAGAAATTCATTACCCACTGCATAAATAAATACTTTTTTTCCTTTTAAAATCCACTTTAATTTGTCTGCCTACTATTTTCCTTGAACATTCCTTACTCTCGCGTTGTGTGATGAGTAACAGCTTTACCATCACTTCACACGTGACAGTATTAGACCTTACCTTTTTGGTAACTTGAATGGTCTGGCTGGCCTAGAAAGAGGAAAAAAGAGAGTAATTGAAAATATATTTCATATATATTTTCACAGGACAACTTGTTTAATTCTTCCCATACATGGATAAGCAAATAAATTATAAAAATCAGATATTTTAGAATATTAATTATTTTAAAAGGCATACAATCATGTTCAATTGAGTCTTCGCAAACAAGTAATTCAGAGAATAATTACAGCTACAAAGACAGCTGGGTTTTCAAAAGTGGAATTTTATGCAGCTGATTTTTGAGATTACTATTCCAGAGGTTTTTCCAGTTTTCAACAAGAGAATTCAGTACCAGCAAAAATCATGACAGAGCTTGCATATGGTGGGAACAGACAACCAAACACCATGTTCTGACATTGCAATTCACAAACCTTTTTAATTGTCCATTGTAAAAACTCTGTCTTGCCATAATAAAGGAAAAAGAATAACAAAAGGTACCTATATAAAACAACTTTTCTACGCAATTTTCTTTTATTTATTAAAAATCTAATGTAACAATACTACTTTGATGAGATAGCAAACCCAAAGGCAAATGATTCTTATCTGCCACTGTTCAGTGAGCACTTCATTTTGTTAGCTATTGGATCATTTTCACAGAAATTGAAATTTAAAAAAAAATTCTCATGAAGAATCTGCAACTCCTTTCAAGAATTTCCTGTCTATGAATGCAACATAAAATCACACCAAAGATATATCCATGCTATGGCTTCAGAGAAGTTGACTTATGTTGTTTTACCATGAAGGACATATTTATTATTTCTTCTTTAAAAAGGTATAGAAAACAATAAATTAAGAAACAACTACTTGCATAAAATAGATCACTTGATATTTCTACATTGAGGTCTCCAAAAGAGTAAATTTGTATGATTTTACTCCACCACATAAACAGTTCACACTCCAGACTCCTTGGAGTTTTTCACAAAAGTTTAAAGCTTAATTTGGTGTTTAGGAATGAGATTTCAAATGAACTTCAAATCATAAGATTCAACAAGCTGGGCTGATGTTCTAGTTCAGGGGAACCAAAACGTTCTGGCATAATCATCTCAAGGTAGCTGTAACCAAGCCCCACACTAGGTGCGAGTGCTGCTTAGACTGCATCTCTTAACTTTGAGCAACTGTAAAGGTGACAGGGAAATGATCCATATAAAACTGAGTCTCAAACACAACACTCTGTTGGGCTAAACCACAAATGCAATCCAATGCAAACCAGCTCTTAATGCAGCAATGGGCCACTTAATGTATATATTCAGAGCACTTCTAACATGACAAAAAAAGGGGTGATGTAAACGTAATTGACAGCACAGAGCAATACAAATGTGACCATTCCTATTATCCCATTCCTCAGCAAGGAAGATGGAATAACAAATTAAAGTAGCAAAGCTAAACACTGATGGCTAAAGCCCTCTTTTACTCTTCATCTTCATTCATGGTATGTCTCAAGCAATATTGCATATAAATATAACTATGATGGAACATTTCATCAAGAAATACAAAGCTATTATATTTATTTCCTCTAGAAATAAAAATCCATTTTAATTTAACTGTTGTAAGAAATAAGAATTCTATAAGAGCAAATTTCTCTCAGCTGTATTTCATTGCTGTCTGGACATGCTCCAACCAAAGAAAGCAGTAGAGCTGCCAACTGGGACATGCCCGTGGGTAGCACATTATAATAAAAACTGGTCCTTGCAGCCATGAGGAAAATGGAGAAAAGCAGTATAACCAATCTGCATTTGCAGTAACTCAGGGATTAAGGGAGTGTACAGAAAAGGATTTTCTGTCAAATCCAGCCACAAAAATTAAATTTATGAAACCTCACCAACCTTCAGATTGTAGTCCAAGATGCAAAAATCTGACTTTCAGAGGTACTGAACATACCCAATCTCAAACCTGATGCCCAAAACTTCTGGTACCACCACAAGAGCAGCAGACTCATTGGTGGACAAAATGTACAGAAACCCAAATAAACCGAGTTCTGACATCATTTTGCAACAGTAAGTTGCCTAAGAATGAAGAGAACTTGTGGCAGGCTTGGGGACTGCTTACTGTCCCATCTACAGCCTTGACTGGAAAAATCAACTTTTCTCAACTCAGGTTAGATTAGATGATAAGAAACTGAAGTCAGAACTCACAAAACTTGAATCTGAAGTTAGTAGTAACAGGACTCTGTATGAAAAGAAATGCTTAAACAGACAAGCCCTTTCATGGACTAATTTGGCACCAATGCAGAGAGCGATCTGAATGTGCTTCCGTGCCAGTATGAAAAAGGGAACAAAGATAGAGTCAGACATAGCAGCTTTTTGTAATTGCAGCACAGAGTCTTGGATTTACAGATTCGAAATATATACAAACATATTTACAGTTGATATGGTGATTCAAACACAAACTTGAATTTCTAGCTTTTATTTGTAAAGACCTGAATTTTCATATATGCTCAGTTACTTGTGAATGAATCCCATTTGCATCTGTGTCCCTACCATGAGCAACACCATGCAACTATTTGCACAACCAACAGCCACCCAAGAACAACAACTAGTACAAGCTTTGTAATTAAGCTGACTTATATAAGGGTTTATATGACGATTCCAGTTTATATTGGCAGACAAAATTGCCTTCCTTATCCTCAGACGTTGTCAATTTTAGTATCCACTTTTACAACAAAGTTTATTTACAAGATTGAAAAAACAAGCAGGTGCTTTAGTTGAGAATTAGTTCCCCAGAGGCAATATCTCGCTCTGCACGGACTGCAGTGCTGCTGTTCACATCACCATACAGCACACTGGGCTATCCTTACCATGATCTCCATGACTTTATAAAGGGCTAGCTGGTTCATCCAGAGCCGTGTCCACATCACTGTGCACTCCCCCCAGACACAATGGTTTGCTTGAACAGTGAGGCAGAGAACTGAGGTCCTCAAAAAGCTGGCAAGACAAGCATTGGGAAGAACTAACGTGTAATTGATAATGCCCTGGGCACAATGCAGGCACCTTCTCAATGTATCTTCTTATATATCACACTTTCCACAGCTCTTCCAGCTCCTTCTGCATGCAACATCTTAGTATACAAGCATGTTTTATGTTTATCTCTTCAAGCTTTACTTGGTCTTTCAATTATCTCTCTGTAACTATATAGCAAAACAGATTTCCTCCACAGAACACAAAATGCATTTAAATCGATCAAACTTACAAAAATTAACTTTGCCTAATTTACTTTACACAAAAGGGATAAAAATACCAACACAACCATTCCCCATCCTCCTCCTTTCCCATCAAACGCAAACTACATTTCCCTCTGCTTCCTCCACCTGCAAAATATATTCAGTGCTGAACAAACAATGATGATTAAGTTCTTCAAAGTTAGGGAGGGTTAAAGGTCACACCTGCTATCAAACTGTTTTGTTTCGAAAAGCATGCATTCAAAAAAAAACCTGTGTACAGCCGGGTGAATTCCAGCAGTGTAACCAATCCCTTGCAGCTGTTGTGATGACTCTATTATATCGGTCAAGAGGAAAAGTTATCCTTGAAAACTATGCCCAAAAAATTCTTTAGTTATGCTCTAAAATACAGAAATGCATGGCAAAACCAGATCTTTCCCACTCAATTAATGCTGCTGTATCTAATTTTGAAGTATTATATTTTCATTTGGCCAGTTTAAATAACACCACTAACCTCCTAAAAAAGTCTAGACAAAAGAAAAAATTCTCATCAGTTTTCATGAGAAAGAAACGGTGAATTCCATTATTTTGCTGGGACAAAAGCCAAGTTGATCTGTGTATCAAATTACCCCTGTACTTAGTTCTCACAAGTTTGATAGCGGAAAGTGACAATCACAGTTGTTTGTGACGGGACAAGCACAACCCAGTCATTATATAAATTACAGTCACTGATTAAAATCTAATACATACTATGTATTACCACAGGGGGAGAAGGAAAGGGAGAAGAAAAGGACAGGCTCTTCTACCACCATTTACCACAAGCCTCAGCCACTATTCAACAGATGCTTTGCTTCATCCTGTCCTTTCTTTATGGCAAGTTTAGACTGAGCATCATACCAATAGGAACTACATAAAGAAAAGATGAATAGCCTGGTTAAAAACCCGAGACATTTCTCAACATGTATTTGGTTGACCAGCATCCTTCCTTCCAACATGGTAAAAAGCAGGAGTGGAGTTTTTTAAAAAGTGTTGCTATAAAATCTGAAAGTTTACTGTAGGAAATAACAAGAGTAGGAGGATGGATCAGGGCACCAGTTTGGACTAGGCTACTACAGCTCTAATATTCACCTCTCCAGCTTTAATAAGCACTTAACCTCAGCATTTCTACCAATATTTTGAAGAGTGAGGTAACAAAAAA
Source organism: Megaceryle maxima (assembly GCA_024605025.1). Classification (NCBI taxonomy): domain Eukaryota; kingdom Metazoa; phylum Chordata; class Aves; order Coraciiformes; family Cerylidae; genus Megaceryle; species Megaceryle maxima. The sequence continues at coordinate 81,170 of JANHGN010000316.1, forward strand.
CATTTGCTCCTTTGTGTATATACCAACTTGAATAAGAGCCATTCACATGTATAAAACAATACTATTGTTTTACATATTTTTCCATCTGAGAAAGATAACAACTAGCATTCTAGCTTCCTGAAGGGGAACACGCCGTGCCACTCAGCCACATCCTGCCTTTAGGTTCTCAATGAACCCAAAGTTTTCTTAGTTACAGCACTGAATGAGTTTTATCGTGAAAATTATACATTGGAATGGGCATTACAGAGAGGGCTGTTTTGTAATTTCACAATCACAATGGAAAGCGAGTTTTTAGAAATCGATAGTATTATTAAATCTAGTTCTATAACCTTCACATCATGTGGACATTACATGGCACAAAGCAATGTTTCATTTACATTGGAAACCATTCCAAATTAATTTAACACTTAATCATAAAAATTATAGAGGGTCTATTGGTTTTGCAGTGTATTTGTTTCATT